>OY856414.1:120201200-120218700 GCA_963693085.1 Alisma plantago-aquatica
GAAAATTCTGATGGATTTAGAACATCAATTTTTGAGAAAATTACCCAAAGAAAACATATTTTTTATTATGGAATAACTAATAGAAAAATGCCTATGCAAATAGAATATACTAGAAATAGAATAAATATACCTTTACTACGAAAGGAAGACTTAATGAGAAAAATGGAAAAAATAAAAGATAGATCTAAAATAGGATGGATTCACATAGGAGCTATTCAAATGATGATTAAAGCAACTTTTAGAGAAGGAATAGATTCACCTATAAATATTGTATTAATGGATAATAGAATTAATGATAGAAGAAATGCTACATTAGGAATATTACATGGAAATCTTAGTCATCAGAAACTAATCTTTAATATTTATCCAAAGATAAGTGTAAATATTAGAGATAATAATATAAATAGAACCCTAAGTTTAATTTAGGATTTTCAAAGAACAGAATTTATGAAAAAAGGATCCATTCCTTATTCGATAACGTATATAATAAGCTATGCTCTTAGTAATACACATCACTCTGAAAAATTTGAAGATAAAGATATTATAATGCTTCCTAATATATTTAAAGACATAGGAAAAATTACTAAGCCAGATATAATATCAGAAATAGAAATACCAGAAAATATAAACATAGATGTTTCAGAAAAACCACTAGTAACAGATAATAAAATCCCAAGGAGATTACGATATGAGGGAAATCAATTACAATTAACAAATGGAGACAGAATAGAAGAAGCTAGAGCAAGCATGGATAGACATAATGGAAGATTACGACCAATATTAAGAAATTTGCCAAGAACGACAAGTTTAAGAATTTTAGCAGACAATAGAAATGCTAGAAATTATAAATTATATGGAAAATATTTCAATGGACAAGAATATGAAATTACACATCAGGCCATTGTTCCAATTGAAATACAAGACATAAAAATTGATATTACACTTTATGTACAATCATATAGTCGTAATGACGACATAGAAATTATACTAGGAATGAGTGCATTACAACAAATGGAACCATTTTCACTACAAAGTGAAGGACTATATTTTACACATAATAACCAAGAATATTTTTGGAAAAAAGACAATGACTAGTATATATAGTGTCTACATAGTAGTAGGAATTATATATGAGGAATATAAAATAGAATATTTTCATGCATTCATAGACACAGGTGCATGAACTTGCATTGCGCGAAGACAATGTTTTCCTGAAAAATATATCACAACACTACCTACGTTATATGGAAAAGATTTTATGGGAAAAAGACATGAATTAACTCATGGAGTTAAAAAACCTAAAATCATTTTAGGAAATTATATAATTACATGTCCACCATTTTATACCCCTGAATATGCACAACAAGATATGTTATTAGGAAATAACTTCACACAAAAATTTAAATTATATATACAACATCAAAATTATATTCAGTTATTAACACCCTGTGACCATTGGATTACAGTAAAAAGAATACAAAAAGCATATAAAAGAAACAAATTTAATTTTCGCAGCAAACGTGGTGATTATATTACAAATAAAAAACAACCAATAACAGGGAGAATCATTGCACAACTCAATATACAAGATATTGAGGCATTATTTGAAAAGAACTATAGTGATAATCCATTAGCCCTTTGGAATATCAGTCAAGAATGGGCTACAATCGAACTAATTGATGAAAATAAAATAATCAGAGTAAACCCATGAGATATAATCCTGTTGATATTGACGAATTACGTACCCAATTACAAGAATTAGAAACATCACAACTAATACAAAAATCAAAAAGCCCACATTCTAGTCCAGCATTCATGGTAAGAAACAATGTAGAAATAAAAAGAGGAAACGCTAGAATGGTAGTAAATTATAAGCAACTAAATAAATATACCAAGTTTGATGGATATTTTCTTCCACATAAAGAAACCTTAATAAATATGACAAGAGGAAAACATATTTATTCAAAATTTGACTGTAAATCAGGATTTTACCAAATACGATTAGATGAAAAAAGTATACCATTAACGGCATTTAGCACTCCACAAGGACATTATGAATGGACGGTAATGCCCTTTGGATTAAAAAATGCTCCACAGATATATCAAAGAAGAATGGATAAGATATTTGAACCATATAACTCTTTTTGTCTAGTATATGTTGATGACATTTTAATAGCCAGTAAAAATGAGGAAGAACATTATAAACATTTACAAATATTTTCCCTTCTTTGTCAAAAGACAGGAATAGTATTATCTAAGAAGAAAACAGAAATTTGTAAATCTAAAATAGAATTCTTAGGACTAAAATTAGACTCAAGTGGAATAGAATTACAGGAACATATTGTAGAAAAAATTGTTAAGTTTCCAGATAAAATAGAAGACAAAAAACAATTACAAAGATTTTTGGGATGTTTAAATTACGCTGAACAATTCATAGAAAGCTTGGCAAAATTGAGGAATCCTTTACAAAAACTATTAAAGAAAAATACTATTTTTCTTATGACAGAAGAACTCATAAATCATGTTAGATTTATAAAATAAAAATATAAAAATTTACCAAGATTAGATCTTCCTTTAGAAAATGACAAATTAATAATAGAAACCGATGCCTCAGAAGAATTTTGGGGAGCAGTCTTAAAAAAGAAAGATGAACAAAAAGAAAAAATATGCAGATATACATCTGGAACATTTACAGATACAGAAAAAAGATATCACTCAAACGAAAAAGAATTATTAGCATTAAAAAAGGGAATTAAAAAGTTTTCCTATTTTTTATTACCTAAAACATTCCTAGTAAGAGTTGATAATACGCAGGTAAAAGCTTTTATTAAAAATAATTTACCATCCACGCCAGAATATAAAAGACTAAGTAGATGGCAAGCATTCTTTGCAGAATATATTTTTGATATAGAAATTATTAAAGGAGAAACTAACGTTCTTGCAGATTTTTTATCAAGAGAATACAATGGAGTAGATTGACAAAAAACTTGCAGAATTGGAAGCTCGACTACAACGAAATTGTAATTTGTTACAAAAAAATTACGTAGAATTAGTAGAGATGATCCAAAAGCAAGATAAAATTATTGATAATATAGAAGAAAGTAAACAAGACATTGCGGGAATAATTGCAGATTTAAACTGCTTCAGAAGGGAGATTAAACAAAAAAGATCAGAAACAAGGACGGATAAAATGACAGGTAAAAGGCCGATAGACATATCCCTCCAGATTTCTGATTCTGTCAGAAAAAATAATGAAAATACAAGCCTGACGGCAAAAGAAAGCAGCTTTAAAACTGCTAAGACCAGCTTTACAGCTGAGAATACTATCTCCTCGGAGAAAGAAAGTAGCCAAGTGGCAAGAATCTGTTTTCAAACTGCTATTTCTTCAGAAAATAGTTCCCGCCTAACAGCGGAGAATATGATCTCTTCGGAGAAAGAATCCCGCAATAAAGCGGAAAATATAAAATTGATGCCCGAAAGGATATTTAAATTCAGGGTATCTCAGAATGAGCAGGAGTATGACCTGCAATTGAGTCTTGCAGAATTTTTAGCAAAAAATGAAAATGAATATAGAACTTTATTAGAGATTGTTTACAATCTCAAAACGACAGAAACATGTGTTCCAGATCATACGGGAATATATCCCAGGATTAATTTTGACAAAGGAGCTGATCCAAGAATCACCAGAGACTGTTTCAGAATCATAGCTGCAAATTTAATATATTTAAGCCAAGACCTTGGGGAAATACAAGGACTACCCCAAGATATTGCCAGAGCAATTAGAGAATTTAAAAACAATAGTCCACTAGTAAAACCTACTAGTGACATTTATATCAAAATTTTCTCAGCATCGGAGGACTGGGAAAAATTAAAGAAATTCAGTCCAATACACTGCATTCAAATTGGGGTCTCTTCCCCAGAATACGTCAAAGAGATTGATGCAGATTACAGAAAAGAATTTGAAGAGAACAAGGTTAACAAGGAATTTGTTGAAACTAGAAGGGCATTAGGATTAAAAGTCCTTTGCCAAGTATTGGAAAAATTAATTAATGAAAATCGAAGTTGGCTTCATAAGATAACACAATTATTCTATCTAATACGAGAAGAACTAATACATCCACAAAACTCAATTTAGAAAGGTTTCTAAAAAGAATAGAAACCGGACAAATCAAATCAAGTGACAGATGTCAGCATATATTTTGCCAACTCAGAAGACATGAAGGGAAAATATGTCCCGCATGTCAAGATAAGATGGAAAGAGACAGCCATAGCAGCACAAGCTGATAAAAAGCATTCTAGAAGAAGACACGTCATCAATGACGTAAGAAGACACTTGCAAGAAGCAAAGAACGATAAAGAATCCTCCACCGGACAGATGTACGTTGGAGAAAGATTTCAAAAAGAAGAACGCTCGCCACCGGACAAGTGTTCGACAACCATGTAAAGAAAATAGAGAAGCATCAATGTAATGTAACCGAGAGAGTCTCTATATAAACTCTCGAGGGATAGTAGTAGGGGCACTCGTAGTTGGAGTGAGACCCAAAGGGTAGCTATGTATGTAAATTAGGTCCTGCAATAAAAGAGCAGAGGCTCGATTACATTGATGCTTCTCTTTTTTCTTTACATGGTTGTCGAACACTTGTCCGGTGGAGAGCGTTCTTCTTTTTGAAATATAAATATTGTATTAATGGATAATAGAATTAATGATAGAAGAGATGCTACATTAGGAATATTAGACATAGGAAAAATTAGTAATCCAATGGTCACAGGGTGTTAGGCTCTGATACCACTCTGTTCTCATGCTTTGAAAACATACTCGAACTGCCCTTATGAGTGTTGTATGCTTTCTCAGCTTTATCATTTTGTCTATAATTATTACATTTTTTAGACTGGATTCTTAATACATTCTTCTTTGTACTATGAGGTTTTCGCATAATTAAATTCATAGTGTAAGAAACTAGCATCCAGAAAGAAGACGATAACACTCTGAGTATCATAGATAGTAAGATAATCTGTATACCTGTGTTACCCACCTCACTTCCTCTTATCTTCAATCGCTAGCCGATCTTCTCTTAACGATTTCTAAGAGAAGTACTCCTTAGACTTCGACGTTCCGGATCTCAGACTCCTCATCATCCTATAGCCTTCATGTCCCCGTGTCCTTATGCACTTCTTTGCTTGGTCGGACTTTTGGACGATGGCCTCCGGGATGGAATAAGGGAGAGATATCTCTCGACTGATGAAGATAGAAGAACTGGGGGTGTAACGGGTTACACACTATCTTTCTTATTCTATGATAGTACAAGGATTATGATCTTCAAGCTGGAGCTTGTTTCCTACACTTGTGGAATTAGCACGCAAGAATCATCTCAAGGACTTGAAATGGAATCTGGAATAGAATTAGGAAATCGAGCCTCTGCTCTTTTATTGCAGGACCTAATTTACATACATAGCTACCCTTTGGGACTCACTCCAACTACGAGTGTCCCTACTACTATCCCTCGAGAGTTTATATAGAGACTCTCTCGGTTATATTACATTGATGCTTCTCTTTTTTCTTTACATGGTTGTCGAACACTTGTCCGGTGGCGAGCGTTCTTCTTTTTGAAATCTTTCTCCAACGTATATCTGTCCGGTGGAGGATTCTTTGTCATTCTTTGCTTCTTGCAAGTGTCTTCTTACGTCATTGATGATGTGTCTTCTTCTAGAATGCTTTTTATCGGCTTGTGCTACTATGGCTGTCTCTTTCCATCTTATCTTGACATGCGAGACATATTTTCCCTTCATGTCTTCTGAGTTGGCAAAATATCTGCTGAAATCTGTCGCTTGATTTGATTTGTCCGGTTTCTATTCTTTTTAGAAACCTTTCTAAATTGATTTTTGTGGATGTATTAGTTCTTCTCGTATTGGATAGAATAATTGTGTTATCTGAAGCTTTATGAAGCCAACTTCGATTTTCATTAATTAATTTTTCCAATACTTGGCAAAGGACTTTTAATCCTAATGCCCTTCTAGTTTCAACAAATTCCTTGTTAACCTTGTTCTCTTCAAATTCTTTTCTATAATCTGCATCAATCTCTTTGACGTATTCTGGGGAAGAGACCCCAATTTGAATGCAGTGTATTGGACTAAATTTCTTTAATTTTTCCCAGTCCTCCGATGTTGAGAAAATCTTGATATAAATGTCACTAGTAGGTTTTACTAGTGGACTATTATTTTTAAATTCTCTAATTGCTCTGGCAATATCTTGGGGTAGTCCTTGTATTTCCCCAAGGTCTTGGCTTAAATATATTAAATTTGCAGCTCCGATTCTGAAACAGTCTCTGATGATTCTTGGATCAGCTCCTTTGTCAAAGTTAATCCTGGGATATATTCCCGTATGATCTTTTCCATATAACGTAGGTAGTGTTGTGATATATTTTTCAGGAAAACATTGTCTTCGCGCAATGCAAGTTCCTGCACCTGTGTCTATGAATGCATGAAAATATTCTGTTTTATATTCCTCATATATAATTCCTGCTACTATGTAGACACTATATATACTAGTCATTGTCTTTTTTCCAAAAATATTCTTGGTTATTATGTGTAAAATATAGTCCTTCACTTTGTAGTGAAAATGGTTCCATTTGTTGTAATGCACTCATTCCTAGTATAATTTCTATGTCATCATTACGACTATCTGATTGTACATAAAGTGTAATATCAATTTTTATGTCTTGTATTTCAATTGGAACAATGGCCTGATGTGTAATTTCATATTCTTGTCCATCAAAATTCGTATATGCATAAGGTGATCCTATGGGTATTTTTTCTAAGTAGGGTATCATTCCTTGTTGAATAAATGAAGCTCCTGCCCCTGAATCTATTAATATTGTAGTAATATTCCATTCTTGTCCATTGAAATATTTTCCATATAATTTATAATTTCTAGCATTTCTATTATCTGCTAAAATTCTTAAACTTGTCGTTCTTGGCAAATTTCTTAATATTGGTCGTAATCTTCCATTATATCTATCCATGCTTGCTCTAGCTTCTTCTATTCTGTCTCCATTTGTTAATTGTAATTGATTTCCCTCATATCGTAATCTCCTTGGGATTTTATTATCTGTTACTAGGGGTTTTTCTGAAACATCTATTTTTATATTTTCTGGTATTTCTATTTCTGATATTATATCTGGCTTAGTAATTTTTCCTATGTCTTTAAATATATTAGGAAGCATTATAATATCTTTATCTTCAAATTTTTCAGAGTGATGTGTATTACTAAGAGCATAGCTTATTATATACGTTATCGAATAAGGAATGGATCCTTTTTTCATAAATTCTATTCTTTGAAAATCCTATATTAAACTTAGGGTTCTATTTATATTATTATCTCTAATATTTACACTTATCTTTGGATAAATATTAAAGATTAGTTTCTGATGACTAAGATTTCCCTGTAATATTCCTAATGTAGCATCTCTTCTATCATTAATTCTATTATCCATTAATACAATATTTATAGGTGAATCTATTCCTTCTCTAAAATTTGGTTTAATCATCATTTGAATAGCTCCTATGTGAATCCATCCTATTTTAGATCTATCTTTTATTTTTTCCATTTTTCTCATTAAGTCTTCCTTTCGTAGTAAAGGTATATTTATTCTATTTCTAGTATATTCTATTTGCATAGGCATTTCTTTATTAGTTATTCCATAATAAAAAATATGTTTTCTTTGGGTAATTTTCTCAAAAATTGATGTTCTAAATCCATCAGAATTTTCTAATCTTAATTCAGTGTTTCTTATTCTATTAAATAATTTTCTATCTATTAATACTTCTTGCAAGAAATTTCCTGCTTCTTCCTGATATTCTTCTATTATCTCTTCTTCAGTCTGATTCTGTGTCTGAGAAATAATAGATTGATCCATCGGATTGCTCATCATCAGTTGTTTGGACAAATTCTTGAATATTTTCGATCTCAGAAAGTTCTTCTTCTATAATTTCCTCGAATTGCTTTTGATTAATCTTCTTAGATCCTCTTTTTGGACATTCATTAGCATAATGTCCTATTTCTTGACATATAAAACATTTACATTCTTTTTGTTTCTTTTTATTATAATTTTTATTTCTTCTGTAATATTTTTGTTTCAGTTTAGGTTTAAATCCAAACCTTTTCCTTTTCTTGAATTTATATTTGTTTCTTCTATTGTACCTCATTGGTTCACATCCTATGGTTATTGGATGAGTTAATTGGGAACAACAAAGTCCTTGTTTTACTACTTTATTTGTTTTTCTACTTAGTGTGGCTTCTGCACACCATTCTTCTAATTTCATTCTTAAAAATTCTATTCGTCCTCCTAATGTATCTGCTCTTTGTCCGATGTATTGGGGATATAATTGCATTGCTTTAAATCCCCATGGGTCGGGTACCTTGGTATAAAATAAATTTAATAAACTCTTGTTGGTAACATTTTCTTTATCCGTTCTGTCATATATTTTATAAAAATATTCCTGGAATTTACATATATATTCATCAATTCGGCACATATCACAGAGTTTTAAGTTATATAATAAAAAGATAAATCTCTGTTTTTCTTTTTCTTTTTCTGTGTCTTTATTTACATTCCACGTTTCTCCTAAAAATTCTCTTCTTAATTCGTTTTCATAGTTGTTTACTACTTGAGCTAATGTGGTTGTTGTTCCTTTTACTGCTTCTTTATCGTTGTCAGTTAATCCTTTCCACCAATCTGCTACGATTCCTTGGAAGGTTAAATGACAAATCTTGATGCTGTTTCAATATCATAACTTTGTGCCGTAACTGATAAATATGTGGCTTTTTCCCATCTTGTTATGGCTTCGTCTATATTTCTTACACAATTTAAATTTAAATAAATTCCGTTAGCACTAATATATTCTTGATTCATATAATCAACTGGGGTTTCTATAGCAATATTACTTGGTCTTCTATCAGATGCCCAATTTATTCTTTCGTATCTATTTCTATCAGTAGGTTTTCTTCTAAAGCTAGGATCTGACCAGTATCTCGCCCCTGGTTGTTCTGGTGTTTCATTTCTACTGCCTTGTCCGCTAGGGACAGTTGTAGGAATAGGCATGGTTACTTGACTTCCAGAACTTTCTTCCTGTAATGGTTTCATGTTTACTGTTCTAACTTTTTCCGTTAATCTTAGTATTTCTTGACTTAGACTATCTAATTCTTCTGCTTCGGCTTCTAAGTATCTATTTTCTAATTGTTCGATTTTAAAGTCGTCTGTTTCTTCTATCTGAAGAGGACATAAACTTATTTCGTTTCCACTTGTTTGGAATAGGTTTATTTTTGATAAACATTCGTTATTTTGTTTTTCATACAAATATTCCATTGTTCTTTGTAATTCCACTATTATTTCTTGGATCTTCTGAAAGTTCTTTGAATGGTTTTCATGAACCTGTACTTCTAGTTTCTTATACATATTATTCAATATTAACTTCAAATTCTAGATCTAAAGCTTCGTATATGTTATTATCTTCTAAATCGTTAAATTCATTCTTCAAAATTTTATCTTTGAGTTTTGAATCGTTACATTGCTCTGATACCACTCTGATTATTTTATTTTCATCAATTAGTTCGATTGTAGCCCATTCTTGACTGATATTCCAAAGGGCTAATGGATTATCACTATAGTTCTTTTCAAATAATGCCTCAATATCTTGTATATTGAGTTGTGCAATGATTCTCCCTGTTATTGGTTGTTTTTTATTTGTAATATAATCACCACGCTTTAAACATACCACTCTGTTCAATTATATATACAACATCAAAATTATATTCAGTTATTAACACCCTGTGACCATTGGATTACTGTTAGTAATCCAATGGTCACAGGGTGTTAATAACTGAATATAATTTTGATGTTGTATATATAATTGAACAGAGTGGTATGTTTTCATGCTGAATAGTTAATTCATGTCTTTGAAAATTTACTGAATATAATAACTGAACAGAGTGGTATGTTTTCAAAGCTGAGAAAGCATACAACACCCATAACTGAAAAATATATCACAACACTACCTACGTTATATGGAAAAGATTTAACGGGAAAAAGACATGAATTAACTCATGGAGTTAAAAAACCTAAAATCATTTTAGGAAATTATATAATTACATGTCCACCATTTTATACCCCTGAATATGCACAACAAGATATATTATTAGGAAATAACTTCACACAAAAATTTAAATTATATATACAACATCAAAATTATATTCAATTATTAACACCCTGTGACCATTGGATTACAGTAAAAAGAATACAAAAAGCATATAAAAGAAACAAATTTAATTTTCGCAGCAAACGTGGTGATTATATTACAAATAAAAAACAACCAATAACAGGGAGAATCATTACACAACTCAATATACAAGATATTGAGGCATTATTTGAAAAGAACTATAGTGATAATCCATTAGCCCTTTGGAATATCAGTCAAGAATGGGCTACAATCGAACTAATTGATGAAAATAAAATAATCAGAGTAAAACCCATGAGATATAATCCTGTTGATATTGAGGAATTCCGTACCCAATTACAAGAATTAGAAACATCACAACTAATACAAAAATAAAAAAGCCCACATTCTAGTCCAGCATTCATGGTAAGAAACCATGAAGAAATAAAAAGAGGAAAAGCTAGAATGGTAGTAAATTATAAGCAGCTAAATCAATATACCAAGTTTGATGGATATTTTCTTCCACATAAAGAAACCTTAATAAATATGACAAGTGGAAAAAATATTTATTCAAAATTTGACTGTAAATCAGGATTTTACCAAATACGATTAGATGAAAAAAGTATACCATTAACGACATTTAGCACTCCACAAGGACATTATGAATGGACGGCAATGCCCTTTGGATTAAAAAATGCTCCACGGATATATCAAAGAAGAATGGATAAGATATTTGAACCATATAACTCTTTTTGTCTAGTATATGTTGATGACATTTTAATAGCCAGTAAAAATGAGGAAGAACATTATAAACATTTACAAATATTTTCCCTTCTTTGTCAAAAGACAGGAATAGTATTATCTAAGAAGAAAACAGAAATTTGTAAATCTAAAATAGAATTCTTAGGACTAAAATTAGACTCAAGTGGAATAGAATTACAGGAACATATTGTAGAAAAAACTGTTAAGTTTCCAGATAAAATAGAAGACAAAAAACAATTACAAAGATTTTTGGGATGTTTAAATTACGCTGAACAATTCATAGACAACTTGGCGAAATTGAGGAATCCCTTACAAAAACTATTAAAGAAAAATACTATTTTTCTTATGATAGAAGAACTCATAAATCATGTTAGATTTATAAAAGAAAAATGTAAAAATTTACCAAGATTAGATCTTCCTTTAGAAAATGACGAATTAATAATAGAAACCGATGCCTCAGAAGAATTTTGGGGAGCAGTCTTAAAAAAGAAAGATGAACAAAAAGAAAAAATATGCAGATATACATCTGGAACATTTACAGATACAGAAAAAAGATATCACTCAAATGAAAAAGAATTATTAGCATTAAAAAAGGGAATTAAAAAGTTTTCCTATTTTTTATTACCTAAAAAATTCCTAGTAAGAGTTGATAATACGCAGGTAAAAGCTTTTATTAAAAATAATTTACCATCCACGCCAGAATATAAAAGACTAAGTAGATGGCAAACATTCTTTGCAGAATATATTTTTGATATAGAAATTATTAAAGGAGAAACTAACGTTCTTGCAGATTTTTTATCAAGAGAATACAATGGAGCAGATTGACAAAAAACTTGCAGAATTGGAAGCTCGACTACAACGAAATTGTAATTTGTTACAAGAAAATTACGTAGAATTAGTAGAGATGATCCAAAAGCAAGATAAAATTATTGATAATATAGAAGAAAGTAAACAAGACATTGCGGGAATAAATGCAGATTTAAACTGCTTCAGAAGGGAGATTAAACAAAAAGGATCAGAAACAAGGACGGATAAAATGACAGGTAAAAGGCCGATAGACATATCCCTCCAGATTTCTGATTCTGTCAGAAAAAATAATGAAAATACAAGCCTGACGGCTAAAGAAAGCAGCTTTAAAACTGCTAAGACCAGCTTTACAGGTGAGAATACTATCTCCTCAGAGAAAGAAAGTAGCCAAGTGGCAAGAAGCAGTTTTCAAACTGCTATTTCTTCAGAAAATAGTTCCCGCCTAACAGCGGAGAATATGATCTCTTCGGAGAAAGAATCCCGCAATAAAGCGGAAAATATAAAATTGATGCCCGAAAGGATATTTAAATTCAGGGTATCTCAGAATGAGCAGGAGTATGACCTGCAATTGAGTCTTGCAGAATTTTTAGCAAAAAATGAAAATGAATATAGAATTTTATTAGAGATTGTTTACAATCTCAAAATGACAGAAACATGTGTTCCAGATCATACGGGAATATATCCCAGGATTAACTTTGACAAAGGAGCTGATCCAAGAATCATCAGAGACTGTTTCAGAATCGGAGCTGCAAATTTAATATATTTAAGCCAAGACCTTGGGGAAATACAAGGACTACCCCAAGATATTTCCAGAGCAATTAGAGAATTTAAAAACAATAGTCCACTAGTAAAACCTACTAGTGACATTTATATCAAAATTTTCTCAGCATCGGAGGACTGGGAAAAATTAAAGAAATTCAGTCCAATACACTGCATTCAAATTGGGGTCTCTTCCCCAGAATACGTCAAAGAGATTGATGCAGATTACAGAAAAGAATTTGAAGAGAACAAGGTTAACAAGGAATTTGTTGAAACTAGAAGAGCATTAGGATTAAAAGTCCTTTGCCAAGTATTGGAAAAATTAATTAATGAAAATCGAAGTTGGCTTCATAAAGCTTCAGATAACACAATTATTCTATCCAATACGAGAAGAACTAATACATCCACAAAAATCAATTTAGAAAGGTTTCTAAAAAGAATAGAAACCGGACAAATCAAATCAAGTGACAGATGTCAGCATATATTTTGCCAACTCAGAAGACATGAAGGGAAAATATGTCCCGCATGTCAAGATAAGATGGAAAGAGACAGCCATAGCAGCACAAGCTGATAAAAAGCATTCTAGAAGAAGACACGCCATCAATGACGTAAGAAGACACTTGCAAGAAGCAAAGAACGATAAAGAATCCTCCACCGGACAGATGTACGTTGGAGAAAGATTTCAAAAAGAAGAACGCTCGCCACCGGACAAGTGTTCGACAACCATGTAAAGAAAAAAGAGAAGCATCAATGTAATGTAACCGAGAGAGTCTCTATATAAACTCTCGAGGGATAGTAGTAGGGGCACTCGTAGTTGGAGTGAGTCCCAAAGGGTAGCTATGTATGTAAATTAGGTCCTGCAATAAAAGAGCAGAGGCTCGATTTCCTAATTCTATTCCAGATTCCATTTCAAGTCCTTGAGATGATTCTTGCGTGCTAATTCCACAAGTGTAGGAAACAAGCTCCAGCTTGAAGATCATAATCCTTGTACTATCATAGAATAGGAAAGATAGTGTGTAACTCGTTACACCCCCAGTTCTTCTATCTTCATCAGTCGAGAGATATCTCTCCCTTATTCCATCCCGGAGGCCATCATCCAAAAGTCCGACCAAGCAAAGAAGTGCATAAGGACACAGGGACATGAAGGCTATAGGATGATGAGGAGTCTGAGATCCGGAACGTCGAAGTCTAAGAAGTACTTCTCTTAGAAATCGTTAAGAGAAGATCGGCTGGCGATTGAAGATAAGATGAAGCGAGGTGGGCAACACATGTATACAGATTATCTTGCTATCTATGATACTCAGAGTGTTATCGTCTTCTTTCTGGATGCTAGTTTCTTACACTATGAATTTAATTATGCGAAAACCTCGTAGTACAAAGAAGAATGTATTAAGAATCCGGTCTAAAAAATGTAATAATTATAGACAAAATGATAAAGCTGAGAAAGCATACAACACCCATAAGGGCAGTTCGAGTATGTTTTCAAAGCATGAGAACATAGTGGTATCGGAGCAATGTAACGATTCAAAACTCAGAATTTAACGATTTAGAAGATAATAACATATACGAATCTTTAGATCTGGAATTTGAAGTTAATATTGAATAATATGTATAAGAAACTAGAAGTACAGGTTCATGAAAACCATTCAAAGAACTTTCAGAAGATCCAAGAAATGATAGTGGAATTACAAAGAACAATGGAATATTTGTATGAAAAACAAAATAACGAATGTTTATAAAAAAATAAACCTATTCCAAACAAGTGGAAATGAAATAAGTTTATGTCCTCTTCAGATAGAAGAAACAGACGACTTTAAAATCGAACAATTAGAAAATAGATACTTAGAAGCCGAAGCAGAAGAATTAGATAGTCTAAGTCAAGAAATAGCAAGATTAACGGAAAAAGTTAGAACGGTAAACATGAAACCATTACAGGGAGAAAGTTCTAGAAGTCAAGTAACCATGCCTATTCCTACAACTGTCCCTAGCGGACAAGGCAGTAGAAATGAAACACCAGAACAACCAGGGGCGAGATACTGGTCAGATCCTAGCTTTAGAAGAAAACCTACTGATAGAAATAGATACGAAGGAATAAATTGGGCATCTGATAGAAGACCAAGTAATATTGCTATAGAAACCCCAGTTGATTATATGAATCAAGAATATATTAGTGCTAACGGAATTTATTTAAATTTAAATTATGTAAGAAATATAGAAGAAGCCATAATAAGATGGGCAAAAGCCACATATTTATCAGTTATGGCACAAAGTTATGATATTGAAACAGCATCAAGATTTTGTCATTTAACCTTCCAAGGAATCGTAGCAGATTGGTGGAAAGGATTAACTGACAACGATAAAGAAGCAGTAAAAGGAACAGCAACCACATTAGCTCAAGTAGTAAACAACTATGAAAACGAATTAAGAAGAGAATTTTTAGGAGAAACATGGAATGTAAATAAAGACACAGAAAAAGAAAAAGAAAAATAGAGATTTATCTTTTTATTATATAACTTAAAACTCTGTGATATGTGCCGAATTGATGAATATATATGTAAATTCCAGGAATATTTTTATAAAATATATGACAGAACGGATAAAGAAAATGTTACCAACAAGAGTTTATTAAATTTATTTTATACCAAGGTACCCGACCCATGGGGATTTAAAGCAATGCAATTATATCCCCAATACATCGGACAAAGAGCAGATACATTAGGAGGACGAATAGAATTTTTAAGAATGAAATTAGAAGAATGGTGTGCAGAAGCCACACTAAGTAGAAAAACAAATAAAGTAGTAAAACATGGACTTTGTTGTTCCCAATTAACTCATCCAATAACCATAGGATGTGAACCAATGAGGTACAATAGAAGAAACAAATATAAATTCAAGAAAAGGAAAAGGTTTGGATTTAAACCGAAACCGAAACAAAAATATTACAGAAGAAAGAAAAATTATAATAAAAAGAAACCAAAAGAATGTAATTGTTTTATATGTCAAGAAATAGGACATTATGCTAATGAATGTCCAAAAAGAGGATCTAAGAAGATTAATCAAAAGCAATTCGAGGAAATTATAGAAGAAGAACTTTCTGAGATCGAAAATATTCAAGAATTTGTCCAAACAACTGATGATGAGCAATCCGATGGATCAATCTATTATTTCTCAGACACAGAATCAGACTGAAGAAGAGATAATAGAAGAATATCAGGAAGAAGTAGGAAATTTCTTGCAAGAAGTATTAATAGATAGAAAATTATTTAATAGAATAAGAAACACTGAATTAAGATTAGAAAATTCTGATGGATTTAGAACATCAATTTTTGAGAAAATTACCCAAAGAAAACATATTTTTTATTATGGAATAACTAATAGAGAAATGCCTATGCAAATAGAATATACTAGAAATAGAAGAAATATACCTTTACTACGAAAGGAAGACTTAATGAGAAAAATGGAAAAAATAAAAGATAGATCTAAAATAGGATGGATTCACATAGGAGCTATTCAAATGATGATTAAAGCAACTTTTAGAGAAGGAATAGATTCACCTATAAATATTGTATTAATGGATAATAGAATTAATGATAGAAGAGATGCTACATTAGGAATATTACAGGGAAATCTTAGTCATCAGAAACTAATCTTTAATATTTATCCAAAGATAAGTGTAAATATTAGAGATAATAATATAAATAGAACCCTAAGTTTAATACAAGATTTTCAAAGAACAGAATTTATGAAAAAAAGATCCATTCCTTATTCGATAACGTATATAATAAGCTATGCTCTTAGTAATACACATCACTCTGAAAAATTTGAAGATAAAGATATTATAATGCTTCCTAATATATTTAAAGACATAGGAAAAATTACTAAGCCAGATATAATATCAGAAATAGAAATACCAGAAAATATAAACATAGATGTTTCAGAAAAACCCCTAGTAATAGATAATAAAATCCCAAGGAGATTATGATATGAGGGAAATCAATTACAATTAACAAATGGAGACAGAATAGAAGAAGCTAGAGCAAGCATGGATAGATATAATGGAAGATTACGACCAATATTAAGAAATTTGCCAAGAACGACAAGTTTAAGAATTTTAGCAGACAATAGAAATGCTAGAAATTATAAATTATATGGAAAATATTTCAATGGACAAGAATGGAATATGACTACAATATTAATAGATTCAGGGGCAGGAGCTTCATTTATTCAACAAGGAATGATACCCTACTTAGAAAAAATACCCATAGGATCACCTTATGCATATACGAATTTTGATGGACAAGAATATGAAATTATACATCAGGCCATTGTTCCAATTGAAATACAAGACATAAAAATTGATATTACACTTTATGTACAATCAGATAGTCGTAATGACGACATAGAAATTATACTAGGAATGAGTGCATTACAACAAATGGAACCATTTTCACTACAAAGTGAAGGACTATATTTTACACATAATAACCAAGAATAATTTTGGAAAAAAGACAATGACTAGTATATATAGTGTCTACATAGTAGCAGGAATTATATATGAGGAATATAAAACAGAATATTTTCATGCATTCATAGACACAGGTGCAGGAACTTGCATTGCACGAAGACAATGTTTTCCTGAAAAATATATCACAACACTACCTACGTTATATGGAAAAGATTTTACGGGAAAAAGACATGAGTTAACTAATGGAGTTAAAAAACCTAAAATCATTTTAGGAAATTATATAATTACATGTCCACCATTTTATACCCCTGAATATGCACAACAAGATATATTATTAGGAAATAACTTCACACAAAAATTTAAATTATATATACAACATCAAAATTATATTCAGTTATTAACACCCTGTGACCATTGGATTACAGTAAAAAGAATACAAAAAGCATATAAAAGAAACAAATTTAATTTTCGCAGCAAACGTGGTGATTATATTACAAA
>OY856414.1:120228700-120296200 GCA_963693085.1 Alisma plantago-aquatica
ACATTTTTCTTCTTCCATCATATGTATTCGTTAATGAAAACCATGCAAGGCTAAAACCTTTATTCCTTAGGATCCAGGAGTAGCCTAGATATACACTGTGATTGATTTCCATGCATTAATATAATTTTTATCTCTTTTTACTAGATATAAATTTATATCTATGAAATCTTTATGTTCTACTTGTGCTTGATCACCATGAGTGGATTGATAGACACTTAGTCATCTTGGGAGAGAGTTTGAGGGTCGAAGAGCATAGATTTACCTATCTACTGTTCCCTTTGGGAAAAGTGGAAAGTAAATGGGAGGAGAAACCCAAAGAATAATCGTAAAACATCTAACTAATCAACTGATAACTGTGGAAGTGGGATTGGCATTATATTAGGTAGTGAATTACACTCTGAGAGAAGATAATTCTAGCTACATGCTCCTTATCCAGGGACTGAGATAATAGATGTTAATGTGTGTCAGATCGATTATTAGTATTTGCCATGGTGAAACCACTGTCCTAAGGAATTCACCCCATCTCTGATTAAATCCACATTTAATTCATTTTATTTTTTATTTTTTCTTTCGTTCAACCCAACTCAACCATTTACATCTGTCTTAGCTGATTTGACTGTAGTTAGTAGTAGTCTACTAGAGAAATGCTTCCCCGTGTTTGACTCGGACCTCATAAGACCTTATTACTTTGATACGTTCGCTTGCTTACTACACACGATAAACTCGTGTCAAGTTTTTGACGCCGTTGCCTGGGAAGCAACAACATCCAACACTACGAGTGCTATGGTAGGCTAATCTAGGTCAATTTTTATTTTTATTTTATTTAAATTTCTTTGTGATAAATAATAAGATCTTTTTGATACATTATATATTTCTTATGCTAATACCTACTCTCTACTATTTTAGGGGAACTAGTGCAAGGTGTGTACCAGAGCCATAGAATACGGAGAACCGTCCTCACCAGGCTTTGGAAAAGTAAAGCTCTTACAAGGAGAAAGGGTGTCCGACAGATTTGTGGACAGGTTTAACCGAACCCCTCCACCTCCACCTCCACCTCCACCTCCACCTCCACCTGAGAGACCTGTGACACAAGAAGAATAAGAGACAGTAGAAATGGAGGGAGAAGAAGAAATGACACTATGGGAAAGGATAAAGGCTTCGTCAGCTATGGCCCAGAAACGTCCCATCAAAAGGCAAGCCATCAATGTGGGCAACTACAAAATAGATCATGGACTTGTTGCCTTAGTTAAATCTCAAGCGTTCCATGGCCATCCCTCTGAAGATCCAATGACACATATCAACAATTTCATGGAGAACTGTGACATGGTCAAGATATACAGGATTCCAGTGACTGCAATATATCTTAATTTGTTCTAATCTTCACTAGTAAATAGTGGAAAATCATGGTTCAACAATCTTGATGATGAGATCATTGAGACATGAGATCAGATGATAGATGCATTCTTTGAGTGCTACTTCCCTCCGCAAAAGGCAAATGATCTAGTGAAAAAGATTCAAAACTTCAAACAACAAGAAGATGAGTCATATTCAGAGGCATGGGATAGGTTTCAGAATATGCTGAGAAAAGTGTCTCATCATGGCATTGATCTATTGGGGAAAGCCAAGATTTTCTATTATGGCCTACACAAAGGGGAGAGAACAACTCTTGACAGTGTAGGAGGAGGCTTCTTCCTCAACAACAAGCCCACTCGCCGCCATGAAATCCTCAAGAACATGTTTAAAAACCAAACATGGGGAGAAGAAAGAGAGCCACCAATAACCATGAAGAGTGTCAGAGAATCCAAAGTGATATCTGCATTAAACGAGAAGTTAGATCTCATTGCTATGAAGCTATGTGCTACAGATAGAGTTCCTACTGAGGAAGAGGAAGAAGAGTGCAAGTATGTGCATCAGGGGCAATACAAGAACAATGATTATTCTTTAAGGAAAGACCCCAAATTTTCTTGGAAGGATCCTAACAACTTCCAACACGATCCATCACAGGCGCAACAATAGCTTCCTAAGCCACAACAGTATGGCCAAGCACAGTATCAACCAGAGCAGCAAAAAATTCACAAGACTCAAGAAATGTTGGGCAAGCTATTGAGTCAGAATGAGCTGCAGATTCCACAAACTCAAAGGGATCTTCAAAATCAAGGGTCACATATTCTCATCATAGAGACACAGATCTCTCAGATAGCAGCAGATGTCAGTGCATTAAAGAAACCAACCCAATAGGGATTTTTGGCGAACACCAATATACCTTCTGGGAACCAGCATGTGAAGGCTGTTCTGCTACGTAGTGGCAAGAAACTACTAAATGATGCATCACACAGGGAAGTTACTGAAGAAGCTATAGATTGAACTATACTAGTGGATGCAGAAGAACCAGACATGGAAGCACAGGAGAAGACGATAGAGGAGCAAGTTGATGAGGTTGGGAGTAATAAAACTCAAGCTTATATTCCACCTCACCAGAGGGAACCTGTAGTTCCTGTACCCTTTCCAAACAGTTTGAAAGCAACCAATATGGACCGACAATTCAAGAAATTCATAGACAATTTTCGGAAGTTATTTGTGAACACTCCCTTGATAGATGATATTGAGTAGATACCATCCTATGGGAAGCTTTTGAAGGATATAATTACAAAGAAGAGAAAGATACCAGAGTCAGATATTGTGGTTTTGAAATAGCATGTTAGTGCCTTCATCTTGGGGACACTTCCTCCTAAAAGATAGGATCCAAGATGCTTTAATATCACATGCTTCATAGGAAAGACAAAATTTGGAGAGGCTCTATGTGATTTAGGGACAAATATAAATCTGATGCCTCTATCTACCTTCAAGAAGCTCAGACTTAAGGAATCCAGGAAGAACAACATGACAATCTAGTTGGCAGACAATTCAATAGTTAAGCCATATGGTATGTGTGAGGATGTCCTGGTGAAAGTGGATAGGTTTGTCTTTCCTATAGATTTTGTTGTGATGCAAATGCAGGACGACCATGGAACTGCGCTTCTACTTGGAAGACTATTTCAAGCTACAAAAAACATGATACTTGAGATTAGCAAAGGATGTCTGACTATGGGAATCCAAGATGACAGGTTCAAGATCAGGATGCCAGAGCACTCTCAAACCATGGGAGATAAGGTGCAATGCAACATGCTTCAGCACATGGATAGTAAGTTTTCTCTATTTCTAGGGATGTCATTCTTGGATATGGCCCATGTTATGCCTAAAGTAGAAAGAGATACTCTAGCGGTGGACATCCTCAAAAATACAAAGGTGATCTCACTAACTCAAGCAATGCGCTACCGAGACGATGAGGGACATGACTATGACCCTACTGTCGGAGAAGAAGGCATAGCTGATTATGTGATACAGTCATCACCCAAGCTACCATTAGAAGCATGCTTGATGAACAGAATGGAGGACAACATTTGCAATAACCATCTAGAGGAGTGTCTTTTGATGTTGAAGGTAGTACCTCACTACTATACAAAGTGCTTTGAGGACTTTGGCCCACTGCCCCCACCATTGGTCCCATCTCTATTGAGCCCACTGAACTTGGAGCTGAAGCCATTACCACTGCACCTGAATTATGTCTTCTTAGATGTAGAGGAAAATCTCCCGGTGATCATATCATCTTCTTTGAGTGGTGAAGAGGAAGGAAAGTGACTCATCGTGCTAAAAAACCACTGAGCTACATTCGGATGGTCCATAGCTAACATTAAAGGGATCTCTCTGACCTTGTGTCAACACAAGATTTGGCCTGAAGAAGGAGCCAAGGCAATCGTCCAACCTTAGAGGTGTCTCAACCTGATTATGACTGAGGTGGTGAAGAAGGAAGTTGTAAAGCTACTGTCAGCAGGTATAATTGACACAATCTCCAACTCAATGTGGGTTAGTGCTACTTCGGTAGTTCCTAAGAAAGGGGGGATCACAGTCACTACTAATGTGGCTAATGAATTGATTTCCACTAGGATAGTGACGGGATGGTGAGTGTGCATAGATTATCATCGTTTAAATGCAGCCACTCTTAAAGATCATTTCCCTTTACCCTTAATTTATTGATCAGACCTTGGAACAATTAGATGGCCATTCACATTTTTTCTTTCTTGATGGGTATTTTGGGTATAATCAAATTTCTATTGAGCCTAAGGATAAGGAGAAATCCACTTTCACCTGCCCTTATCGCATGTTCATCAACCGACAGATGCCTTTTGGTCTTTGTAACACCCCTGCTATGTTTCAATGTTGTATTCTCGCCATTTTTTCGGACATGGTAGAGAGGTTCTTAGAGGTTTTAATGGATGGTTTTTCTATGTATGGGAAATCTTTCAATGATTGTCTATATAACCTTGATAGGGTGCTACAGAGATGTGAGGACACTCACCTAGTTCTAAACTAGGAAAAGTGTCACATGATGGTAAGTGAAGGGATCGTTCTCGGATATAAGGTGTCCGACAAGGGCATGGAAGTGGACCCAATAAAGATTGAAGTTATCTCCACACTACCTCCATTGACATCGGTGATAGGAGTGAGGATCGTTTTAGGACACGCTGGATTCTACTGCCATTTTATCAAGGATTTCTTGAAAATGGCCAAATCATTGTCTGGACTTTTAGAAAAAGACGTCGAGTTTTCCTTTGATGAGTGATATTTAAAAGATTTTAAAATCCATAAAGAAAAACTGATCTCTACACATATTGTGCATACTCCTAAATGGAGCCTGCCCTTTGAGCTGATGTGTGACACATCAGATTATGCAGTAGGAGCTATGTTGGGTCAACACAAGGACAAGACTCTAACTATCATATATTATGCGTCAAAGACTTTGAATGATGCACAGTTGAATTACACCACTACCAAAAAAGAATTGTTGGCTGTAGTGTTTGCTTTTGAAAAATTCTACCAATACCTAGTTGGGGCTAAAGTGATAGTTTGGACAGACCATGCTTCCATCAAATACTTGTTACAAAAGAAAGATGCCAAACCCAGACTGATTAGGTGGATTCTTTTGCTTCAAGAATTTGACATTGAGATTAGAGACAAGGCAGGGGTTAAGAATGTTGTAGCCGATCATTTGTATAGGTTGGAAAGGATGGACAAAAAAGATGCATCCATCCCCATTATTGAGGAATTTCCAGATGAGAAATTATTTGCAATTAAAACTTATGATCCTTGGTTTGCAGATATTGTTAATTACCTTGCTTGTAAGGAATTGCCTACAGTTTGGGGGTATCAAGAGAAAAAATGAATTTTCCACTCATTGAAGTTTTATATTTGGGATGACCCGATTCTTCTTAAGCAATGTGGGGTGGGCTATTAAGAAGATGTGTACCTGAATGTGAGGTAGAGAACATTTTGTCACACTGCCATTTTCTACCCATAGGTGGACACCATGTGAGCTCAAGGACTGGGACTAAAGTCTTAGAGAGTGGGTTTTACTTTCCTACCTTCTTTAAGGACGCTCACAACTTTGTTCATCATTGTGACACATGTCGGCATGCATGTAATATCTCTAAGAAACATGAGATGCCCTTGAATGTGTTTTAGGAAGTTGAAGTTTTTGATCTTTAGGGTATAGATTTCACAGGCCCATTCATGTCATCTAATTCCAATCTATAAATATTACTTGCAGTTGATTATGTGTCTAAGTGGGTAGAAGCAAGTCCAACGTGCACCAATGATGCATATGTAGTGTGCAAGTTTGTGAAGGAATATATTTTCTGTAGGTTTGGTGCCCCCCGCCTAATTATTAGTGATGGTGGCTCCCATTTCACTAATAGGCAGTTTGGAGATCTATTGAGAAAAAATGGGGTGAAGCACTGAGTGGGCACCCCTTATCACCCACAGACTCAAGGACATGTTGAGGTGTCTAATAGAGAGGTGAAGAAAATCTTGGAAAGGACGGTCTCAACCAATAGGATGAACTAGAGCTATGTGCTAGGTGATGCTCTGTAACGGCCCCGCTCCCCGGTAACCCCAAATTAAGGGAGACCAAGAAGTCAGAGGTGTTATCCCATGAAAGGATCAGTGGTTTTATAAATAATAAAAAATAACTAATAAGTTCTATAAAAGACTAAACTGGAAACTGGAATAAATTTTTTCTTTTAACATACCTTCAAAATTAGGTAACTGGGACTTTTACCCGAAGTAGAATTATATCTACATAAATCCTCCTTTATTAACTTAATTTTAATCTTCACATATGCCACTTTACTATTTTTCCAATTTCAGATAATACCTAAAATGCTGACAAACAAAATATCATTTAGTATAATGAATTATATTGGTATGTGGGGGAACCAAAATCTTACATTTAATTGTAATAACATATTGCAAGCATTATGATTTAACAAAACAAACTTTACATTTTAAACATGACTACTCGATCCTTACATACCCTTGCCTCTGATCTGTCCCTATAGTGGACATGGATACTACCTCTGATATGGTAGATCTCAACTAACCCCCATTATCCTACCTTACAAATAGATCAATACATAGGGTCGTGGAGTCGTATGGTCCTACCCAAGGGTCGACCAACACATTGACTCATGATAACCTGATGATCCTACCTCACATGTAGACCATGTACTAGGTCATCTATCTCATCATCATTAGAGCTATAGAGGAGGACAATGATATGGGCTAGTCATGCATGTATAATTATGGTGATAGCCATAGTCACTTTATAGTTGCATGAAATAAAAGTCAATCAAGAAATTATTTCCAAGCAACTAATAAAACCTCAGGAATTGCTGTGAAACTAAAGCAATTTAACCATAAGAGTAACCACATAACTATTTTGGAGATCTCAAAGAAGCAATATATCCAAATCCAACTAGATGTCCAATCAAGCAATCCAATCAATCAATCAAGCAAACATTGATCCTGAAAACATGTATAACACCTAGTTGTTACCATCTCATCCCAAACAACTCTTTATGGACTTGGGATACCTTTCTAAGGTTTCTAATTTTAATTAGGGTTCATTAGGGTTTCTTAGATATAATTCTCAATCTTTATCCTTTTTTGGTCAACAAACCCTAAAATAGCTTTTCTACTCATAAAAACCCCTAATTACTCAAATTATCCATACTAAGGGTCTTTTATACTAAAATTGGCTTTGGACAACATAACCATTAATAGTCATATTCACCTGAATTAGGGTTTCTAAGCCAATTGATGCATATTCATGTACATGGAACCCTAACTTAAAAGTCATATTCACCTGAATTAGGGTTTCTAAGCCCATTATTGCATATTCATGTACATGGAACCCTAACTTAAGCCAATTATGCATAAAGATCATCTTTTTAAATACAAATATTAGTTTTATTATCAATAGGTCAATATTGGCTTAGATTATCCAAGGAACATTATTAAATTCACTAATCATCAACATTTATGGTTTACCATTAATAACACCATTAAAGGTGACATCTTTAAGAACTTTTTGAACTATGAACCGATTCAGGCTTCACTATTATTTTTAATGGGTTCCTTGAATTTTTCTAATAAATTTTCATATAAAATTTGTCACGATCAGAGCTAGAAATAATTAATTATGATTTTCACAACATTAATTACCTTTGAGCCAATCTTTGGCTGCCACATTAGCCAATCAAGCCATTTTTCTTTTTCACGCAGGTTGGGCCCAAGCAACGCAGGAAAGACACTCCTGCCCTTTTTCTTATTTACTGGAGTAGGGGGCAGAGGGGTCTTTTCCCCTACTTCATCTCCTTCCTCCAACACTCCTGCTCGCTAACCAACACCCGCCCGTAGTCAACCCCAGGACTGACTCTGAGCGTCTCTCCTCCTCAACAGCCGGTGAAGGCCGTCACACCTCCGCCAGGTGCTACCGAACACATTGGCAGTCTCCAATTGCTCCACCATGGGCCCAGCCAGGGCAGTCGATGAAGGGAGTAGTCCCATCAGAACTAAGGAAGAAGTCAAAGACATGGACGAACCGCGGTGCCAAATTGGGAGTAGAGAATAGGGCCAGAAGTTGGGAGATGACTTGTGAACGTTTGGGTATTTTTGAAGGGATGAGTTATCTTCCTTATATACCTGTTGGCCCCAATTGGATCTAACGAGAGTCTTATAGATTGGGGAAACCTGCGGTATCCTTCCAAAGTGGGTAAAACCCAAGTTCGTTCAATTCGTTTTGGTCTTGCAATCGCAATGGGAAACTTCCCATAGTTGCCCGATCCTTGTGGGAAGAGAGATCAACCATAGTAAATGTCAAGTACTGCTCCCATTTGGCCTAACCAGGAATGAGGAAGGTGATGAGTTCTCTACCATTAGATCCATAGATTAGAGTTCCTCATCACATGCATCAATTAACCAATAATCCTATTCGAATAATAAATCATGACATTATATGTTATCCTCTTCAGTTTAGGAAAAACATTCAAAAATCATATCTCCCAAACCACATGTCCAATTAATACCAAATTTTATGGGAAAGTCCATAAGCACTTAAACTACTTGTGTGCTAGGTTTGGGATTTAAATACGAAAGTATGAGATACTTTTATTTATACGCAAGTTATCACTTATTAGGGCATATTTTATGCATATTTTCTCTCTCCTATTCTTTTATATTCCTTATTTGGATTCCTTTTACCAATAGAAACCTTGTGGATTCGAAATATTATCCATGATGAGTCCACCAAACCTCTTTCCACATATTTCTCATATTTTCCTCATTATCTCAAATTTCCTTCTTAATGATGCATTATTTGATTTCTTCTTTTTGTTTTTAATCATATTGGACTCATTAACATATTACGATCCACGAAATCACATGCATAAAGAAAATATTGCAAAGGGAATCCATTCAATACATATAATTCATACAATTCCCATAATCATACATCTACTGGAGAAATTGCATTTCCAACCATATGAACCCAAAAATTGGGGTTGTAACATCCTTCCCCTTATAAGAATTTTCCCTCTAAATTCCACCAAACATAAAAACAACCAGGATAAGACTTTCTCATGTCCATCATTGGCTCCCATGTGGCTTCATCCTCTCCATGGTTCTTCCAAAGAACTTTATCATCTTATATTCTTTACTCCTGAGCTCTCTCTCACCTCGGTACCTCATACCCTCATAGGTGATTCAGGATCAGTTAGCCTCCCTTGGAGTTTAATAGGTTCAATGCTCAACACATGGCTAGGGTACCTCACATAGTGTTCTAGATCGGACACATGGAATACATCATACATCATATTATCCTGAGGGGTAAGGCTAAACATAAGCATCTCCACCAATCCATCTCAAATGGACCCATATATCGGGGACTCAGCTTTCTTAGCTATAGCTCAAAGGGATCGGGTTTTCATAACACATGTTCACCCACAATGAATTGCATGTCAGTCTACTTCACAGCAGCTTATGACTCCTATCGATCCCGGGCTTCCTCAACCATTGCTTGATCAAAGATACATCATCTACATACACTTGTGGTATCTATGACCTTCACAAGGTCCTCTCACTAACATCATCCAAGTGAAGCGGTGACCGACACAACCTCCCTTACAGAGCTTCATACATCCCAATACTGGCTATGATGTCTATCATCACAAGCAAACTCTACTAGGGGTAGGAACTACTCCCATGTATCACACTGAATGAGCACACATGCTCTCATCAGACCCTCTAAAGTATGGATCATGCTCTCTCGACTATCCATCAGTCAAGCGTGATAAGATGTACTCAACTACAATCTAGCATTGAGTCCTTTTTGTACCTATTTCCTCAACATGGGAGTGAACTTGAGGTCATAATCAAGAACCTTTAAACTTAGAGCACGATGAAGTTGAACTATCTCTCTCTCTTAGGTAAGGGATTAGGTCAACTTGGTAAGGTGATTTACCATAACCCATATTGCATCATGACCTCTCTCAGTCCAAGGGAGGCCCACCACAATGTCTATGGTGATCTACTCCTATTTCCTCTCGGGGACTCTTCATTATCTGTAGCAACTCATTGGGTTAATGGTGTTCGGCCTTCACCCTCTGGCGTGTATGGAAACTAGCCACATGCAACTCTATATCCTTCTTCCAGGTACCACTGCAAACCTTAGCCATCTTTGTGGTACTACAGTGTATGGTGTACTTAACATCATGAGCTTCTTACCTGACATGATTCCTCAAGGGTGACTCCTCAAAAACCCTAAAATGCTCTAGTAGAGGGTTTGTCCACCTTCTTCTCCTGAGAGGTATATCTGAGGTTCTTAAAAAAACCCTTTTATCTCATCAAGTTCTGGGCTGGCTAACTGAGTAACCACTCACTTGACCAATGGGTCTGGTTGTATCTGGATGTTAGCCATTTAGGTCTTATCTTCTAACGATCTTAGGGTTCACCTAGCAACCTCTTCCAGACAGTTGTACACTTGAGATGTATTCAATTGGGATGATCTCATTACCACATAAACTTCCTTATATGCCAGGAGATGGTGAAGACATAAACCTTCATATACTCCTCTCATCATCCTTGTCTAGGGTTTTGGTCTAACTGAGTCAAGAAAACCTAAAGCTCATCATCTCGATTATCAAACCCAAACTTATGACTCATAGATTCCAAACTACTTCCAGAGAGGTACATTCCTCATACCATCTACCCAACGTACTCTCATAAGGTGTGGTACATCTTTCATCCTCAATCTCATACAAATGTTTCAACTCATATCACCTAGATCCTTAGTATATGGCATGTGTTTTGTCCTGTCTCTCACTCCCATAACAAGATGAAATAAGCATTTGGCTACAGTCCAAATACATAGTTCATCCCGTTCTAAGAGTAGAGATGGTGCATCACACATCACCGTCACTCTTTCCAATCTAAGTTGAAACATACTTCACATAAATCTTCACCGTGAACATCTCCATTATGGGTCTACACCTATGGGAAGACTTTTCCCATCACCTCTGGATCTTAACATATCTCTTTTATGTACAATCCTTAGTCGTTACCTCAAGGTATCTAGGATGCCGAAACTTTTGGGATAATCTGACCCTTATGCATCTAGGGAGTGCCTCTCACATTTACCCCTTAGGCCCCATGAACTCATGATGGTGGCCAACCTCATAACCCATGGTCCTTGGGAAAAGCTAGCTGTTACCTCCCGACCCTATGGTCTTGTGCATTCAGGGAACATACAACTCCTGCTCCCATCAGTCTTATCCCTTCCTAACCATAGTGTTGACTTAGGAATCTATCATGGTACATCTCAAACTTGAATCCTCACCCGAACCTAAATCATCTCTCTGGGCACTCTTGGTCAACTTACATCCCTTCATGGGAATCATAGTGACCTACCTATCTTAGTCTGGCCCCATACAAGTTACCTCTATGGCAACATATCCCCATGCCACTTAAAATGGTCATATATGGGTCCAACATTCATGCTCACACAATGTGCTCTTACACTTAGCTCATCAAGCTCTTATAAGAGACCTCTTTAGGTTATCATGAACCTAAACCAAAAGCTGGTACTCACCCTACGGAAAGGTCCCTTCCCAGGACGGGAGAAAACTATCACTTGATAGTAACAAAGGTCACAAAACGTTTGTACCTCCAAGGTTTACATCATCATGTATATTCATAGCTCCTAACATTTTACTTATGCATGTATCTACAAAGAAGACAACCGACTAAACCATGCTAAGTTCCTTGGTATGTCAAACATATCCATCATTCCTCAAGGTCGAACCAATATCATACATGCATATGTCACCAACCTATGACAATGGTTTATTAAACATATATCTTTGTTCATGTGGGGTTTCCTATTTCACTAAAACATGAGGGGGGTGCCATAATCAAATATCATGAACTCAAATAGCCTCATGAACATCAGTGCACCAGATACTACTAGGTCTAGGAACACCATGTTCTCCACTTATGCATCATCTGTCTAACTGCATGACCAACTGTTCAACCATGAACCAAACATGTATAAGGTATGGCATATACTTCCTACCATCCTTCCACATGAACAACACCTTGGAGTCCTACATAAGGACACCCAACTGGGTGCGAGACCTCACAACTTGTTCTCATACCATACCTCTTTAGGGTCTTATGGAACACTCCTTCCTACACCTAAAAGGTAGGCACTTATAACATCGGTTCAAGAAGCTTCTTTCTCATTCTAGGATTTGGTTCCTCTAAAGGCAACCAAGGTACAACAAGCCTCCAAGGATCATGCATGAGGCAACCACATACCTCTACTCAGGGTCATCCATTCTAGGTCATATAATACCCAACTTCTCATGATTCCTCATGTCTTGGAGTCAAGGTCATCAACCTTCTTCATTGGGACTCGCTCTATCTCTCTAGAGCTAACCCTACAAATGGTCCTACCACTGGAGGTTCTTTCACCAAAGATGGGTCAAGCTCATAAGGGTACACGCCTATCCCTACTTGGGTGAAGCTTACTATCAAAACTTATATCCGGTAAAGATCATGCAACGGTCTTTGCATGCCCATCTCATACACTATTAGGCACAACCTATCTAGCTTAGATCTAAAACCTACTACCAGCCTTGATACCACTCTCATCTATGTAGGTAAATACCTTTTTTTTGTTCATATATACCCGTTAGGGTTTCCATACAGTCACCATCAACCTTCTCAATGACGGAGCGAACCCTCACCCTCATCGGGCATGACCACCCAAGGTCGGGTCAGCATAAGGCACCAGGGAACAATCAACCACTCATAGTTCATGCTTCTCATGTGTACTCAAAACCTTTATTTAAAGCATGCATGTCCAAACCACATACTCGCATGCACGAACAACTAAGGTATCCAACTCATCATGTCTTCTCTTTCTCTAACTACCACTGAGGGTTAGGGTAAGCATCTTCCTCAGAGGATGCACCAGGTCACTTTCTCTTCCTGGAGGCTTCTTCCTCCATGGCTATCTCTCTCTCCTCATCCTCCTACAATAAGGTCTAACCTCAAAGCTCTCCTGAGGGCATGACAACACACTCCATGAAACCTTAAGCATGTAACTAATCCTTAGTTTGCACTTAAGCTATTAAAACTTATGTCCATGACATCTTGTTTACATGCTTTTCAATATTTGGTGGAGGATTCCTTAATCCTTATTACCCTTATTCCAACATAGGAGGGGTGGTGAAGAGAGAGAGAACCCTAATCTCGTAAATTTATTCAATGAATGAGGTAGAGAAGGGACGAAGATAGATGAGAGAAGACCTAGAGGTATCTTATTTTGAGTAAAATCCTTCGCTTTTGGCTAGGAAGTCACACAATATCTAGGAGTCCTCATAGACTGACTAGCGGGGTGGAGGAAAATCTTGCCAGCCCCTGGATTGTGATCCTTTTCTAGACACCTCCATCATTGGAAAATCCTCTAATAACTCCCTTGGGTTCTAAAGAGTTTGTAAAATTTAATAATTAGTAGAGATTAAATGGAAAACCAACGCTCTGATACCAAATGTAATGACCCCGATCCCCGGTAACCCCCAATTAAGGGAGACCAAGAAGTCATAGGCATTATCCCAAGATAGGATCAATGATTTTGCAAATAATAAAAAATAATTAATAAATTCTACAAAAGACTAAATTGGAAACTGGAATAAATTTTTTCTTTTAACATACCTTCAAAATTAGGTAATTGGGACTTTTACCTGAAGTTGAATTCTATCTAACTAAATCCTCCTTTTTTAAATTAACTTTAATCTTCACATGTGCCACTTTATTATTTGTCCAATTTTAAATAATACCTAAAATGCCGACAAATAAAATGGAAGTCAATATAATGAATTATATGTTGGTATGTATGCCCTGAGAGCCAATAATGGGATGATTGGTGGGATACATTAAGATTGATTTGATAAACATCAAAGGCAAGATTCCAATTCTTTCTGGTTCAGTCATATGAGATAATGATAGAACACATTAAATGTCTAGAGAATGACAATACTCAATGATGTATGCATTCAGGTTCAAGACCTGAACGATGAGATCATACAGATGCTAAGAGTTTGTACATTCTTATTATGTCCCTAGTCGGATGTCATTATGGAAGGTAGATAGACAACAATGACACACAAGACTAGATTGTGGTGTTGGTTGATGATAGAATCTCATTAGTCATGATATGGAGATATCAAACCAAACACATAGGTACTTGTTAGAGAACAAGTGTACCAGACAGACCCACTGTGAGTTTGACACATGGAACCATGACATAGTAGTCACAGTCAGTTCTCACAGTGATGGTGGTGAATGTGATTCTTTGACCTGAAATCACTACACTCAACACATGTCGTTGGGTACACTTTGACATCATCAAACATAGTCTTGAAACATGGGTTGTTATAAAGGTGATGATTGGGTGGCTTTGACACATGGGGATTTTGAGGGGTGAGTGATAGATATGGGATTTGTCTCTCCTAAGGGAGTTTGATATCCATGGCCACTTGATGAGTAGGATTGAGATAGGCATGCACACATGTGTGAATCAATATGTGATATTGATGTCATACATATCTCCTCCAATCTACTCTGAGATCAAGAAAGTGAATGGACGTTGACAGAATGATTGTTCCATGCCTCGAGTTCATTTGGGATATCAGTGACAAAGGAATTATACATTCACTATAACACCATTCATAGATTGTAGGATTGAAAGTTGTTCTCCAACTTTCCTTTTCATTTGGGTAGCACTGATGTGTGACTAGGCACCGCTCTTTGCTTGTGAAGTCATAAGTGTTATGGAGTTTCACTTCCAACGTGAAATGGACCTGCAGGGTCACACACATAGGATTTAACCTGGAAGAGGAGTGTATCCACAAATGAAGTTTAGATTGATTATTAAAGGAGTTTAGTAGTTCAATTAAACACTCAATCAATTGATAGCTCAATATCATAGTGTTCAAGGTGTTGGACCAATTGAATAGAGTATCAGATTGATTGGAACTACAATTGACTAGTTTGCATAGTCTACTGCCCCAACCGATCGGCTCACAGGGTTGAACCGATCGCTCAGGTTGATGAACTGATCGACTAAAGTGGTGAGTCGATCAATGAAATGATCGGCTCAATTGTTGAACCTATCGATTCGTGTGACCAACCGAGATCGTTTGGAAAGTCAGAAGACTCTTTTTCAAATAGAATTTGTTTCACTTGTACAAATTCGATTTGGACAAGGATTAATATTTGATTAGTTGGAAACAAATATGAAAGTCAATTTGAGTTGTACTAGGACCACGAACCGATCAGCTCAGAAGTGAACTGATCAGCTCAGGTGTCCCAATCGATCAGTTCAGGTGTGAACCGATCGACTCAGGTCCCCAACCGACCGTTTCATGCTTGAAACGATCGGTTCAGGTGGCGTAGTTGGTTGTTTTGTGGAAAATCTAGAATCCTTCTATTCCTGCTTTAATCCCGCATTACCCCGGGTAGAGAACCCTGTCCCATGACTCTCCTATATATAGGGGTATTGGGGTCTTCTTAGATACAACAACTCAGAACACCAGTTGCTCTGCAAAGTTGTCTTTCTCTCTGGTTGGGGTAACTAAGAGAGCTCGAGCAAGTGCTACCCGATAAGGGAGGCACAACAAGGGAAATACAACTACAGAAAAGCAACTGGTTGTAGGAAAGTGTGTCGGTGACTAGTACACCAATAGGAGGGTGCGACTTCTTCCAATTCCTTGTGGGATAAGGAGATCAGAGTTTCAGGTGGTCTGTGTGGGCTACTACAGAGGCGGGAGACTTCTGTCGCTCGGAGGACAACTGTCAATCTAGACAGTCCCGGTGAGACTAGGAGCTGCACAGACACCGTCCAAGACCGGAGGTGAAGACTGTACAAACCGCGAGGTAACATCACCGAGCAAGCCTCAGGATAAGGTATGTCTCTACAAACCATCCTTCCTGCTGTATAGATGTTGATGCGATTCCTTTATTCTAGGTTTGGGAGAAGAATTTTTTTGTTTCTGTTGCCTTATCTGTCTCCCCTAAAACCCATAGTGGTATCAGAGCCACATCAACAGCTCTATACTTTAGGATTATGGATATGATTGATTTTGGTTTGTCACCTTTATTTATTGCATACGATGCGAATAAAATTGGCCTTTTGCATGTCCAATCCTAAATCCACAAATCCCAATATACATATATGATATGTAATATGAATGCAATCGATACACGTCACCCTTAAATGAGTTTTGTGGTGGATGTATAGCATGTTTATGGCCAATAAACTCTATGTATGTGTGCTTGGTTGAATGTGGTTGCTTGCATCTCAGTCTACGCACTGATTCTCTATCTCTTATTCCTGATGTAACTCGAGATAACTCGAGATTTCTTTCCTACCTTTGCTCCCCCTGAATGTAACTCAGGGTTTCCCAATTCAAATGTAAAATAGGATAGATCTTTTATTTCCTGTTATGTCAAAGAACGGAGGATAATCTGACAACAACTGAGACAATCGATTCAAGGAGTGAACCGATCGGTTGGCGATCCAGACGACCGGTTCGAGGAGCGAGATGATTGAGTGGCAGCCATGAGGAGATGCACGATGACCAGGCAAACTGATCAGTTGGAGGAGCCAACCGATCCGTTGGTGGCACCCAGATGACTGGCCAGGGCGAGCAGGTCATTCATGTGATGAGTTGATCAACTCAGACGGCTATAACACTTCATCATGGATAGGTTGCATGTGATGTAGATCTAGATGACCATGATTCCTCTTGGCTCGAGGATTCACATTAGGATGGCCATAATCATCACTTTTATCATTTCACATGTTTTCTGTGGGATATAGCATGATACCCACTATGTATTGTGGTGATTGGATATGTATATGTACCTATAAAACCAAATCCCTCATCTAAATATTAAGTCTTATATGCCTTCCATTAGCGACACACATGAAAAACTTGATCGACCAAGCGGAGGTTACGCCAAAGAGTGGTGCGCCGTCTATCTCATGGAAGTGTGTAGGGTAAACATGTAGGTTTTGCCAAAGCAGGGTGCATGTTTACCATGTCAGCTTTTAGGTTAAACTTAACTGGTGATTCTTAGAGCGTCTAAGTCTAGAGGCATGGAATGTTCATGGCAAGGTGTTGCGCATGTCAATTCATCAAGAGTTGCATATGATGCAATTAGCATGATGGCCTACCTAAATAGTCAAGATTGTGGGCGATCAGCCAAAGATGACTCATGACTTGATGAAATATGGATCTTGACCCACTAGAAGATTGTACACTAAAATATTCTGAATTGATGGTGAGGGCTATCAATTTGAACAAAAATAGTGGGAGCGATAATTAATTAAAGTCCTAATTATATCATCAACCTTTCAAACCAATCAAATAAGGCAAAATTGAGTTTTGGACTAAATTGCATATATTTCCTTTTGTAGTTCAAATGACAACAAACAACAATCACTTTTCATTGCGATCGGTCCTTGAAAAGGACAAGCTGAATGTGACTAACTTCCACGACTAGTTTAGGAAATTGAGAATTATTCTCACTCAAGAGCGAAAGCTCTATGTCCTGGATACTCCAGCTCCAGAGGAACCTGCTCCTACCGCATCAAAGGCAGAAAGGGATGCTTATAAGAAGCATTCTGAAGATGCCATTGATGCAAAGTGCTTCATGTTGTGCTCCATGAACCATGAGTTGCAGAATGATTTGAAAAAGTTTGAAAATCCAAATACAACAGCGTCAAGCAAGAAAGTCTGTTCAAGTGTGTCATGATAGAAGGAGATCTAGTTGGTCCTCACATGCTCAAAATGATTGGGTATGTAGAGAACCTGACAAGAATGGGATTTCCCCTGAGCCAAGAGTTGGCTACTAACGTGATACTACAATCGTTGCCAGAATCCTACAGTCAGTTTGCGATGAACTACAACATGAACAACTTTGACAAGCCATTGACGGAGTTGTTAGGCATGTAGAGGAATAGATGAATAAGGACAAGCCTAAGTTTGTGATGATGATCAACAACAAGAAAGGCAAGTCCAAGCACAAGGGCAAAGGCAAGGCTAAGAAAGGTTCTGATGCTAGCCAACAACCCAAGACGTCTTCAACTCTCAAAGCCAAGGGAGGTGTGACCAAGAGAGGAAATTGCCACCATTGTCAAAAGCCAGGACATTGGAAAAGGAATTGTCCACTCTATCTAGAAGAACTAAAGAAGAAGGAGGCGACATACGTCTCCACCTGAAGGTGCCATGAAATAAACTTGTAACGTTTTTGAGGTATATGATACCAATACATAAAATGTAAAGCACTTAATACATGGGGCAAGTGTTTCCGCCATAGATAGGAGTACTTTAGTTTATTTTCATCCTTGAAGGCATGTAATAGAGTTATGAACTGCTATTTCATATTAGCCAATGGATAGAATCACCTTAATTTTTGCATATTGTATGAAAATAATGGAAATTAATAAAGTTGAAGTTTCAATCTTGGTGGCAATGCCTTGTTTATCTTGTGATACTTGGTATGCATAAGATAAAATGATACCTAAAGGTTTTTGATAACTCAAACAATCAAATTAGCATTATCACGAGAAATTCATCTCTAGATTTCATGTGTTGGATAAATCTAGACTCTTTTGGTTAGAGAACCAGTAAGAGACATGAATCTCTTAGACATGATTAATAATTCTTCACTAGTGGTAGTAGGAGAATGATCATCCTATTAGGTATAATACATGTGATGTATTTACATACCTATTGGAGAAAATACTAATACTTCAAACGGTGTTTAAAGAAATACCAATATGAATATCTTGAAGTGTTCAAGAATATCAAAGATGAAGTATGAATTTGGTAAAGTATTAATTCTTGATGAGATCAATGAATGAAATACTTGAACCAAATGTTTTAGAACCTTGTGAGTGATTATGATAATGTATCATAGTGAACTCATGATTAAGGCATGATGATGTCTAAATAAAAAGGAGTCATACTCTAAGGAGTTAGAGGATGATTATCAAATAACTAATTTCTTCTTAAATAAAGAATACCCTATACTAATAAAGGACATTAAGAATCACAAAGAGTTGTGAGTTCTCAAATTCCTTAACAGATACACCTCAAATATATATATGATGAGTTGGTCGTATGATGAGTCAACTATCTAGATGAATATGAGGAACCAGATTTTGAGTTATGGTTTATGACCATTACGTCCTAAATGACTTCCATGTGAACCATAAGGTATGACCTTGATGGTAGAACCCATTGGGATGAAATCCATAAGTGTGAATGAGTCTTAAGTGTTAAGACACAAGGATGACATTTTGAGAAGGATGATGCCTGTTGATAGCAACTTAATGACTAAGAGATTTGGCATACTGATACTAAAACTGCATTCCTATAAGGAATAAAACGAGGATGTGTACGTGACACATCCCATAAGGTTTATGAATCCATTAATGCAAATGAAGTCTATAAGTTACAATGGGATAATCAATGTGATTGATTAAGTACAAGCAACTCAGAGCTGGATCTTTACTTTGATGATATAGTCAAAGGGTTTGACTGATATGACAAAGAAAAAGAAGGGATCTGTGATTTAGTGGGAGCGTATTTGCATTCAACATGTTGATGAGGAATGAAATGTTCTAGAATGGAAATCCAAAGTGGAAATTATCTTTAAGAAGATATAGATGTTTCCTATGTAATAGGAATAGAGATCTATAGAGATAGTTCTCAAAAACCTCTTGACTTGAAAAGAGAAAGCATACATTGGCAATCTATACTGAAGGGTTCAGTGTGCACAGATTCAGTGGGAGAAAACTTGTCCATGTTACATGGAGTTAGTATCCCAAGGCCAAGTGTCCAATTTTTATAAAGAATGGGAACACTAAGCATAGATATGGATCTATCATGTATGTAATCATCCCAATATCTTGCATGTATGGACATAACAAGAATAAAATGTATTCATCATCTTGTATGTAGGACATGAAAATATGGTGTGCTCATCCTGATAACTCGTATGTGGGACATGATGAGTGGATGTCTATCTAATTCCAATAAGGGTTACTGGAATACCATAAGAACTTGATAAGTACTTGAGAAGTACTATTTCTATGGAAATAAGGAAGGGTTCACTGTAAAGAGTTACACTGATGCGAACTTCCAGAAAAGGACAGAAAATTAATCGGAAAACATATATGAGATATATAAAAGTGAATGTTTGTTGATAAATGGAAATGTTCCATCAAAGCCATTTAAAAGGAAAAGCCAAATATCCGTGTGTTAAAGAACACTATTGGATACTATATGGATCTGGAAGTTCATGAGATGAACTTATAGATATTCCGATCATTGATGACAAGTTAGAAGTACTAGGTCATGCAATGTGGCTAAAGGTTAGGAAAGGAATACTAGATTGCATATTACGGCAAATCCATCTCATACGTTTGATGTACAGTGAAGAGATGAGAGACATGCAATTAATAACCGACTCTGGCAAGGTGTTGCCATAACTCACTGCATAAGCACTAGAGCATAGTAACATGTGGGACATGTTTGAAGATCACTATGAATATGATTCAAGTGTGATTGGCTCACAGTGCAAGTGGGATTCTATTGGTATGTATGCCATGATAGCCAATCATGGGATGATTGGTGGGATACATTAAGATTGATTTAATAAACATCAAAGAAAAGCTTCCAATTCTTTCTGGTTTAGTCATATGAGATAATGATAGAACATATTGAATGTCTAGAGAATGACAGTACTCAATGACGTATGCATTCAGGTTCAGGACCTGAATGATGAGATCATACAGATGCTAAGAGTTTGTACATTCTTATTATGTACCTAGTCGGATGTCATTGTGGAATGTAGATAGACAACAATGACACACAAGACTAGATTGTGGTGTTATTTGATGACAAAATCTTATTAGTCATGTTATGGAGATATCAAACCAAACACATAGGTACTTATTAGAGAAGAAGTGTACCAGACAGACCCACCGTGAGTTTGACACATGGAACCATGACATGGTAGTCACATTTAGTTCTCACAGTGATGGTGGTGAATGTGATTCTTTGACCTGAAATCACTAGACTCAACACATGTCGTTGGGTACACTTTGACATCATCAAATACAGTCCTAAAACATGGGTTGTTATAAAGGTGATGATTGGGTGGCTTTGATACATTGGGCTTTTGAGGGGTGAGTGATAGATATGGGATTTGTCTCTCCCGAGGGAGTTTGATATCCATGGCCACTTGATGAGTAGGATTGAGATAGGTGTGCACACATGTGTGAATCAGTATGTGATATTGATGCCATACATATCTCCTCCAATATACTCTGAGATCAAGAAAGTGAATGAACATTGACAGGATGACTATTCCATGCCTTGAGTTCATTCAGGATATCAGTGTCAAAGTAATTATACATTCGTTGTAATACCATTCACTGATTGTAGGATTGAAAGTTGTTCTCCAACTTTCCTTTTCATTTGGGTAGCACGGATGTGTGACTAGGCACTGCTCTTTGCTTGTGAAGTCATAAGTGTTATGGAATTTCACTTCTAACGTGAAATGGACCTACAGGGTCACACACATAGGATTTAACCTGGAAGAGGAGTTTATCCACAAATGATGTTTAGATTGATTACTAAAGGAGTTTAGTAGTTCAATTAAACACTCAATCAATTGATAGCTCAATATCATAGTGTTCAATGTGTTGGACCAATTGAATAGAGTATCAGATTGATTGGAACTGCAATTGACTAGTTTGCACAGTCTATTGCCCCAACCGATCGGCTCACAGGGTTGAACCAATCGGCTTAGGTTGATGAACCAATTGGCTCAAGTGGTGAGTCGATCAGCTCATGTGTCAATGAAACGATCGGCTCAATTGTTGAACCGATCGATTCATGTGACCAACCGAGATCATTTGGAAAGTCAGAAGACTCTTTTGCAAATATAATTTGTTTCACTTGTACAAATTCAATTTGGACAAGGATTAATATTTGATTAGTTGGAAACAAATATCAAAGTCAATTTGAGTTAGACTAGGACCATGAACTGATTGGCTTAGAAGTGAACTGATCGGCTCAGGTGTCCCAACCGATCGGTTAAGGTGTGAACCAATCGGCTCAAGTCCCCAACCGACCATTTCATGCTTGAAACGATCGGTTCAGGTGGCACAATTGGTTGTTTTGTGGAAAATCTCAAATCCTTCTATTCCTATTTTAATCCCGCATTGCCTGGGGTAGATAACCCTGTCCCATGACCCTCCTATATATATAGGGGTATTGGGGGCTTCTCAGATACAACAACTCAGAACACCAGTTGCTCTGCAAAGTTGTCGTTCTCTCTAGTTGTGGTAACTGAGAGAGCCCGAGCAAGTGCTACCTGATAATGGAGGCACAACAAGGGAAAGATAACTATAGAAAAGTAACTGGTTACAGGAGAGTGTGTTGGTGACTTGTACGCTGACATGATTAAACTATGCATAAAATGCAAGTGCACGCATCAATGTAATATAGGCCTTCGTGAGGCCCGAGTCAAACTCAAGGAATGTGATTTTGGTAGACTACTACTAACTACTTGCAATTAGCTAGACTGATTATAAAAGTTTTAGAGTTGTTTTAAAAAGAAAATCAAAATAAAGAAAAATGAAGAAATCGATTAAAGGGTTGGTTTAATTAATTAAAATGGGATCTTTAGGATTGCGGTTTCACCGCATATTCTCGTTGTACTAATTCTGACACAATTATCACAACTCATCTCCTATTCTGGGTAGTGGCCTGTATATAAAATTGTTCGCATCCACGATACAATTCACTAGCTTAATTTAGGTCGGTTCCACATTAGTAGCAACCTATACCCTAAATTAGGTGCATGAAGAACATATCTTTAGGTTTCCACCATTAACCGCACCTCACCTTTTCCAAGGGCTTTATAAGTTAGTGATTATTGCCTCTTTTCAACCATTAATTCTTCATCAAAAGCAATTAAAGGTATTAAATTACCATTATGGTGATCAAGCACAATGATAGAATTGAGAAAACAATATCATACCACAGATTTGAGAGACAAATTATGATTACCTATGCAAAAAGTGTCATGCAATGATTATCCGGGCTACTCCCGGTTCTAAAGACAAAGGGGATTAGCCTCACATGATCATCTCAGTGAAAAACATCATGAAGGAAGTAGAAAACATAGGGGAAACATGGATGGAGATGGTGTAACCCTTGAACGAAGGAGCACCGGGCGATCCTCGACATGGGATGGGTGTTCTGCAGCCTTTTGGCGGTAGAAAACTCCGTCTGCAGCTCTGGAAACATCTAGGGTGTAGCTTTGGGCTCCATTCTTCCTTCTCCTCTCTTCTAAGACTCGTACGATGGCTAATGATGTGATAGTACGGCTTGGGCTGTCTTTTTTAGGTATATAGATCACTTACGACCGCCAAAACATCACGGACGTACGATTAAGATCGTTCCGGGCAATTTCCTGATCTGATGGTGTCGATACCATCGACGTGATTTCGATGGTATTGACCCCTTAGGGTAGCGACACTTCTTCGATTTCTTGGGGTTCTTCTGAAGGCATCTCGATACAATCGACCAAAATGTCGATAGTATTGACTTGTTGATCTTTGGCACGCTGATGTAATATTGATAGCAGCGACCATGATGTCGATGGTATCGACCAGTTCTGCTTCTTCTTCCTCTCTGCACTGTGACCATCTCGATGGCATCGACGCATGTCGATGGTATCGACCACTGCAGATATGCAACTTCCCTGAAATAATGAGAAGAACACCAATCAAATCCGAGAAATATGATCTTTTATACAAAATAAGATAAAACAAGGTAAATTTGATGCATAACGAGATTATAGGCTAAAAGAAATGAATCATGCAATATTAACAATGAACATGACCAATAAACACATAAAATACATATGAAACTAGCCTATAAAAGCAACTCAAAATCCTCGCATCAAACTCCCCTAAGCTTGAACTTTGCTCATCCTCGAGCAACAAAACTACAAAATATAGATGCAAGGGTCAACTAAAGAACATACTAGCGTAAAAGACATCATTGTATGATTCCCACCTGGCATGCACATACCGGCCCTCACTAACCACAAAATGATAGCTACCCTAAAGGTGATAATTATCATCAATGAGAGATGCCCACCCCAAGACCAACGAACACTATCACATAAGGCAGTTGATATAATAAATTTCTCTGGTTCAGGCTTGGTGAATCTTGTGATCTCCTATCTACGTTGCTCATATCTTGACTACTATCTACATGGAAGCAGATCTCCTGATATACAAGAATGAGGAGATAATAATGGGTGGCCTACCATTTTGAGAAACGGGTGGATGAAATAGGCGGCTACGGAAGAAAAAGAAGCACAATATAGTTTATCATGCAATAAACATTAAAAATGACCTAAATGTTGCATATGCATATGGAAATGACCTATTGCCTACATTTTAGGTGGAATGATGCATTCTCTACTATTCCGTCTCAAGGTGAGATGGAATGTCTACAAAACTACATCATGTTCTTATTCTTCCTATTATGCAGGTGGAACAAGTTCTTTTCTCCCTCCGATTTCACTTTATTTTGTTTTCCTTTTTTTTCAAGTTCTTCTTATGTTTTTTTTTTCAATTTGACTAAGATTTGATTTTTAATACTCTATTTTTTTTGACTTATTTTCACATAGCTACTACCATTGATGCATTACACCCTACTTCTCAAAGAGTATAGAACAAGTCCCCCACATTTCTTATTTTTCAGAATAAACAAGGCACATAATGTCCTATATGCTCAAGAGTATGCAAAATGCACTACATGAAAGTAATTATGCATCTACCATGGCATGCACTTAAGAATGTGTACATGCATGACTAATATACAAATCTCTTTTCATTTTTCATTTTTGAATGCAAAATCTAGCTATAATGCAATCAAATCTAACTAGCATGCAATCAAAAGATGAAAACTGTAATGTGCTCCCAGTCCTTATGGTGGAGTTTGAATGAAATGAGGTGGATAGATCACAAGACTAATTTATAGAACCATTGGAAAATATTATATGTCCCTCCTTACTGACATGTGTACCAATCAATCAATGAGTTTCTCTCTCTCACTTCAGATTAAAGCCCCTTTACCATTTGGTCAGTTTAGGCTCAACATCCAATTCCATCCACATTTCTTGAATCATAAGGATGTACAGTTATGATCATATGTTCTAAATTTGACCTACCCAATGATTTTCATAAGTTATGTGCTCAATTTCAAACAAGGCAAGCTTACAATTTCTGATTTTTTTTTAAAATTAATGCAAATTTCCCCCATACGACAAACATAGAGATGACATGCATTTACATTAGACATCCACATATTACACTAGATAGACTGTGGATCCTAGAAAGCTGTAAATAACAAGATTACACAACTTAACAGAAATTGCAAAAAATTAAGAAAAATGCTAAAATAAAAGAAAATAAAATAAAAACTAAGATAGAAGTTGTTCCATCTCTCCCCCTAAGCTTGAATCCGACTGTGTCCTCATAGTAAAAAACAACCTCAGAAGGTGGAACATTGATACCCTCTATTGTGGTGGTGGTGCAAAAGGTGGGTACTGCTGGGTATGGGGGTTCCAATCTGGATATCGCCCCTAAAAGCTTGGATCATATGGTGGCATGGGCGGTGGTTGTGGATATCCCCTGAAGTAGCCTTGGCTCCAGTAATGATCGTAGAAAGGCTGATGTTGCTACTCTATCCTCCCCAACTGGTCGTAGACCTACTGCTGGTTAGCAAATAGCTGGCGTTCATTCTCAAAGATCGCTTGCTAATTTTCATGCAACCTATTCTGTGTATCCTGGATCCCTGCAAAAGCTGTCTGGTGGGACTTCTACATGGTTTACTGGGACTCCTGGATAGATTGGAGCATGATATACATCCCCTGCATAGAATAGGGGTCATCTCCATCATGGGAGGGCTGTGGTGGCAGTGGATGGGAAGATGATGAAGCTCCCGGGCAGAAGCATGGATGCTTCCTCGGAGCTACTTGTGACCGAAGAGGTGTGAAAGCCTCCTCTTCCTCCGCATCATCTTTGTCTGCATCATCGTCGTCTCCCGCGTCCTCTTCGTCCTCGGAATATTTAATAGAAATGATAGGCCACCGGAAGTGTTGGCCCGGCTGGAGGTTGAAGATGGGGTATGGAAGTACACGCTCGTGATACTCCTTGTTAATGTGGCAATGAGCATATACCACACCATCGCGGAGTGTAAGAAGATTGGAGCGGTGAAAATGGGCCAGATTGATGGGGTTCTGGGTGACCAGTGGAGGTAGTGTGGGTAGGTCTAGCCCAAGGTAGAGGGCTAGTGGTGTGATAAGCCCCCCCAAAGTGAATAGGGGCTTGTCTTGTGCTCCTCTTCACAACCATCACGTGCGTCAAGAAAAATGTGCCCCAGTTAAGATTTTCCCTCTTCAGCAACCTATAGAGGAAAAACAAGTCCATCTCCTAGAACTTTCTTAGCGACAATTCGCCATGAGAAAAGAAGGTAATACACTGCATACGGTGAAGAATCCGCACAAATAGGTGCTCGAAGTTGGCGACAGCTGCATTGTGGTAGCTAAGCATCTTGCCTGCCGGTGCGGTCACCAACTACGAGAACATCTCATCATAGTCGGCTCGATTGTCCAGCCGTCTGTATTGCTCAGGCGAATGCCACCAGTTGTAGATTGAGTTGAACTGGTCGAGTGTGATGGTGTAGTTGCAGATGAACATCCAAAAGGAGACTCGACCCTTGATCCATTGACGGTCGGTGATAATGAGGTCGTTGGGCACGACGCAGATGTTGAGAGATGCCATGAACTCTACCACGAGTTCCTTGTATGTTGGCCACTCACCAAAGAAAGGGTGACCCTCCACATGATAAGGGATTCATTCCTCCCTCAGCAACAACCTCCCAACTTGGCCATGGAGGACATAGTTGAGGTTGTCCTCAAAGCCTAGGTCTTGGAATAGGGCCCGATCAACGTAACAAGTAGGCTCGATCGACCACTTCATCAACTCGTCGTAGATCTTTTTCACGTCCACCGAGGGATGTGTGATTCTTAGACGGGGAATGGAGCCTGGAAGTGGTGGTACAAATGTCTCAATCTCCATCAGAGCAGTGCGTGAGGAAGATGACGCTCCATGCCTCACCATGATGATAGAGAAAAGATAGAGAAAAGGAGCTCGGTGAAGGTCAGAGAAGATGATCTCCACAGTCGATGACGAACTTAGGGAAGATCTGTAGCTCGTCAGATGCTCGATGAAGGTACTCGTTTTCTCGTCAATGCACAATGCCATGGTTGAGGAAGAATGCTCTAAATGTGTGAAGAAAAATGAAATACAACCCCTCCTTTTATAGCTGAGGTCGGCGCCCCTAGTACCCCATCGATGCCATTGATGGGGTGTAGATGGTATCAACACCTGTAGAACAATCCGTTCCTTCACTGGCATCGACGGTCATCGATTGTTGGATGTGGGGGCCCGAATCGATGACACGTTGATACTATCGACGAGGTCGATGGTATCGACCCATCCCACGAATCGACCTCCAGATTTGGCACACTTCATTGATGGCGTCTCGCGGATCGCTGACATGTTGCGTTGATACCATCGACGAGGTGTCGATTGCATTGACTTCTGTTGCCAATCCTTATCCTCGTGAGGCCTTGGCTTGGATTCCTCTAAAGCTGGGTCAATACCATCGACATAGGGGTCGATCGTAATGATATCTATGCTACAAAGTCTTATGAAAATCTTCAGGGATCTTGTGAGCATCGACCATTGTGTCGATATTATCGACCGCCTCAAAAATTTGGGTTGCTCAACCTATTGGGTGGTTGATACTATCGACGAGGCCGTCGATAGCATTGACGTAAAAAATTTTTTGTAGCTGTCGCTTTGCACCCTCATCGCTACCATCGACACAAGGGTTGATGGTATCAACACCCTAGTAGTCCTGCACACTTAACACACATATCAGGGTATCATTTTTACACTAAAAACAAAATTAACCAAAACTACTAAAGTAAATGGAAATGAAATCTACTAATGGTTGGGTTGCCTCCCAACAAGCGCCCTACTTTAACGTCTTAGGCTAGATGAAATCAAGCTATTCATTCTTCATTAAGCGCCATAAGTTTAACCTCATGCACCTTCCTTGTGTAGTCCTCCCCATAATAGTGCTTCAATCTTTGACCATTCACTAAGAATGTTCTATCACCATCCTTAACCATGATAGCACCATGGGGTCACACCTCCTATACCACAAACGGTCCACTCCAGTGAGATCCCAATTTTCCAGGATGCACTTTTAACCTTGAATTGAACAAAAGTACCCTCTCACCCTTTTTAAACACTCGCAGCTGAATGTGGCGTTCATGGATCTGCTTTGTTCGCTCCTTATAGATCCTTGAGTTCTCATAGGCATTCATCCGTAGGTCATCTAGCTCATTGAGCTCTAACATTCACTTTCTCCCTACCTCGTCCATGCTCAAATTCAATTTCCTTACTGTCCAGTGCGCTTTGTGCTCCAATTCTACCGGCAAATGGTAGGCCCGGCCGTACACCAACCTAAAAGACGTAGTGCCTATAGGTGTTTTAAACGCGGTCCTATATGCCCATAGAGGATCCGGTAGAAACACACTCCAATTCTTCCTTGACAAGGCCACTGTGCACTCTAGGATCTTCTTAATCTCTCTGTTCGACACTTCTACCTGACCTTGTGTTTGCGGGTGATACAGGGTACCTACATTGTTTTTAACCCCGTATTTGGTCAATATTGCAGTGAATTTTTGATTCGTGAAGTGTGTGCCCCATCGCTAACGATCATCCATGGCACACCAAACCTATAGAAAATCTGATCTTTCACAAACCTGCACACTACTACAACGTCATTAGTCCTTGTGGGTATTGCCTCTACCCAGTTCGATACATAATCGACTGCAAGAAAGATATATAAATTAGAATTAGAGGACACAAAGGGTCCCATGAAGTCAATACCCCACAAATCAAATACCTCAACTTCTTAAAATACATTGAGGGGCATCTCTTGCCACTTTGATATGTTACCTGTCCTTTGACAGGAATCACACCGCCTCACATAGTCATTGGCGTCTCTGAAAAGTGTAGGCCAGTAAAGGCCACTCTCTAGCACCTTGGCCGCCGTCCTTGAACTCACATGATGACTGCCGGTGGGTAATGTATGACAGTGTCTGAGCATACTATCATATTCATTTTCCGATATACACCTGTGCAAGATTCCATCCCTGCATTGTCTCAATAAGATAGGGTCATCCCAAAAATAATATCTTAAAGAATGGAAAAACCTTTTTCTCTCTTGATAAATTCAATCATCCAGGATTTCTTTACATGCAAGATAATTGACAATATGTGAAAACCAAGGATCCGTAGATCGAATTGAAAGAATTTTCTCATCTGGAAATGTCTCGGTAATGGGTATATTAATATCTCTCTCATTAACCCACTCTAACCAAGATAAGTGGTCCACAACCACATTCTCAATGCATGCCTTATCCTTAATTTCAATATCGAATTCTTGCAATAATAAGATCCACCTAATCAATCTAGGTTTAGCATCTTTCTTCTACATTAAGTATTTTATGGTGGCATGATCAGTCCACACCAAAACCTTAGAACCCACTAAATACTGCCTAAATTTTTCGAAAGAGAAAACCACAGCAAGTAATTCTTTCTCGGCAGTGGTGTAATTTAGTTGGGCATCATTTAAAGTCTTAGACGCATAAAAAATCACTATCAGTTTGTTCTCAAGTTGCTGCTCAAGAACAGCCCCCACGACAAAATCAGATGCATCACACATAAGTTCAAAGGGTTTAATCCAGTCCGGTGTTTGAACAACCGGTGCAGAAATCAATTTTTCCTTAAGTATCTCAAAAGCATGCAGACATTTATCGTTAAAATAAAAAACTACATATTTCTCAAGCAATTCCGATAGTGGCTTAGCTATTTTAAAAAAGTCCTTGATAAATCGGCGATAAAACCCCGCGTGACCAAGGAAACTCCGCACCCCTTTCACCATATTCGGTGGAGGTAGTTTGAAAATAACCTCAATCTTTACTGGATCCACCTCCAATCCCTTGCAGGACACCTTGTGTCCTAACACTATGCCTTCATTTACCATCATATGAAACTTTTCCCAATTGAGGACCAAATGTGTGTCCTCACATCTCTACAACACCTTATCAAGATTTTGTAAACATTCGTCAAATGACGCACCATAGACGGAAAAGTCATCCATAAAAACCTCTAAATAGCGCTCCACCATATCAGAGAAAATAACAAGCATACAACGCTGAAAAGTGGCCGGTGCGTTACACAAACCAAAAGGCATGCAGCGATAAGTGAACATTTCATATGGACAAGCGAAGGTCGACTTCTCTTGGTCCTTAGGATCAATGGAAATTTGATTATAGCCAGAATAGCCATCTAAAAAGCAAAAATGAGAGCGGCTAGCCAATCGCTCTAAAATTTGATCAATGAATGGAAGAGGAAAATGATCTTTCAACGTCGCAGAGTTCAGATGGTGGTAATCAATACAAACATGCCATCCGGTTACCAATCGGGTGGTGACCAGTTCATTCAACATATTTTGAGTGACAGTGATTCCCTCCTTTTTAGGGACTACCTGTGTGGGACTTACCCATGTCGAGTCTGAAATAGCATAGATGATGCCTTCCGAAAGAAGCTTGATCACCTCCTTCTTTACGACCTCCATCATGCTAGGATTGAGTCGGCGCTGTGGTTGAATTACTGGCTTGGATCCTTCCACAAGCCGGATCTTATGCTGGCAAAGAGTAGGGGAGATCCCCTTAATATCAGAAACAGACCACCCAAATGCACGACGGTGGTTCTTCAACACAATCATCAACTGTGCTTCTTCACCGGTACTTAGATATGCCGATATTATCACTGAAAGCTTCTCATTATCCACCAAGAAGACATACTTTAAGTGAGGGGGCAGTGGCTTAAGGTACAACTCAGGTGGGCTGACCAAGGAAGATTCAATTGGTGGTGGCAACGGTCCCAAATCTTCATAGTGCTTCGTGTAATAATAAGGGAGCACTTGAAGCATCTTTACACATTCTTGTAATGAGGTGCTTCTCATCCAATCTTCCATTAAGTTGAAAAGACATGCCTCAAGGGGCAGTTGCGAGTATGAGTCAAACATGGAGACTACTATAGCCTCCTCCTTAGTAGATGTTGAAACTTCTTCTTCTCTATCGTCGAGATAACCCACTGCTTTTACAAGAGAAATGACCTTCGTATGCTCCATGATATCCATATCAATTGTTACCTTATATACCTTCGTCATTACATGAGCCATATAAAGAAATGGCTTCCCTAGAGAAAGAGAGATGTGGTAGTCAAAGTGCTTTATTTTATGACATTGTTCATTTTCTTTTGACTGCTTTGGATTTGGTGGCATGAGTATTTCAAATCTATCATCGACTATACCATTGTCAACTGGCCTCTACCCATCTCTAGTATCATGTCGGCAGTGGCTTGAAAGGGTCTTCCCAAAAGTAGCTCATTCCCTAGTTCATCTTGCATTTCCAAAACAACAAAATCAGTCGGGAACACAAACCTATCAACCTTTACTAAGACATCCTCGCAAATACCATACGGCCTCACCACATAATTGTCTGCCAATTGAATTATCATATTTCTCTACTGAGATTCTTTTAGCCCAAGATTTTTAAACGTAGAGAGGGGCATCAAGTTGATACTTGCCCCAGAATCACATAGTGCCTCACCAAATTTTACTTTTCCAATATAGCAGGAGATGTTGAAGCAGCCCGGGTCTTGTCTCTTCGGTGCCAATTTACCCAGAATGAAGGTACTAACCTACTCCTTAAGCACTACCACCTAGGTATCAGGTATCTTCCTCTTCTTGGTAATTATGTCTTTCAAGAATTATCATACGAGGGTATCTGCTCAATCGCCTCCAACAAAGGAATATTAACAGAAAGTTTTCTAAAACTGTCCAAAAATTTCTTGAACTGTGCATCCACTTTCTTGGCTTTGATATTGTTGGGGTAAGGGACGGGGACGATCTGTGCCCTCTGATGTGGTGGCACATATGGCGTCATATTATCCTTCTCCTTCTCTATAATAGGCTCCTCTGTAGTCGTCCCTCCTTCATCTTCAACTGTCTCTACCACTTTAGTATCCTCTGCGGTCTCACCTTGATCTTTTGGCTGTGGGGTGCTCGGTTCATTAGTCCTAGGATTCAAGAGTTTCTTTCCACTCTTCAGTAGAATGGCTTTAGCCTGGTGGTTCCCTCCTGAAACATTTGTATTTCCTGGAAAACCTTGCACTGTGGGCTTCTTGAGACTTGCTATTTCAGCTGCCATTTGTGCTATAGATGTCTCAAGAGTCCTCATCTGAGCCCCATGACTTTGTAGAGTTTTCCCTAACTGGTTCATAAATTCTCCTTGTTCTTGATTTGTTGGACAAACGTGCTCATTAACTCTTGATTATGCTTTATCACCTGATTGAGCAACTCATTGCTCTTTTCCTCTGCCGTGGGCTGTGGCTTAGCATCAGGATCTTGTAGGAAATTATTTGGATCCTTCCATGAAAACTTTTTGTCCTTCCTCTAAGAGTACTCATTATTTCTGTAGCCCAGTTGTTGGCGCATAAATTTCACTTATGCCTCATCATCAAATCCTTCATCTTCTTTGGCTAGAAGTCTCTTCGCAATCAAGTCCATCTTGTCATTCAGTTCTTTGATGGCTTTTGCATCCCCTACAACTCTAACTTGTTCAGGTACATCTCTATCACCCCATGAATGTTTCTTAGCCATGTTCTTAAAGATCTCCCAACACTTTGTGTCTGTGTTATTCAAGAAGAAACCTGAGCCTGCTGAATCTAGGTTGCTTCGGTCATGCTCATTGAGAGAAAAGTAATTTTTTTTACTTGTTTTTCCTTGTCCAACCCATGATGTGGGCACCTCCTCAACATGATTTGAAAGTGTTCCTACATCTCAGAATAGGTTTCTCCCGCCTTTTGGCTGAAATTGTGAATTTTCCTCTCCAGGTCATTGGTCTTCTCATGTGGGAAAAATCGCTCGAAAAAGACCTCAATCATTTGATCCCAAGTCTCCATGATTTCATCATTAAGGTTATGCAACCATTCTCGTGCATTTCCTGCGAGAGAGTTGGGAAATAATTTCAAGTAAAGTGACTCCTGTGGAAACCTGTCAATCTTTATCATGTCATAATTTTCCACAAATGTACTAATGTGAGCAACAAGATCTTCATTCTTCATCCTATGAAATGCTTGAGACTTGACCAGGTTTAACAATGTCAGATCAATCTTGTAAGTGGGAATGTTGATTGCTTGCCTTCTGATCGGCCCCTTTGATGCTGATGAGGACGAAGCCTTGATCTTCTCCCATATTGTCTTTTCTTCAGCCATTTCTTTAGGTTCTTGTTGAAATTCCTTGGGTGGTGGATTTGACAACTCAACTCCTTCACCTACTGACGGAATGATTGGTAATTTTGTGTAGTCTGTGCTACACGTCTTTACCATCAACTAGAACCTAAAAATATGGAAAGTATTTCAGTACAGTGATAAAAGGAATAAGTTATTAAAAGATATAAAATTAAAATTAAAATTTTAAGAATTAAATTAAAAAGTGACCTAGTGTGGCCGCTCGCAGCACTCGTAGTGCAAAAAATTACCGTTCCCCAGAAATGATGCCAAAAACTTGACACGATTAAACCGTGCGTAAAACACAAGTGCACGCGTCAATGTAATATAGGCCTTCGTGAGGCCCGTGTCAAACTCAGGGAACATGATTTCGGTATACAACTACTAACTACTTGCAATCGGCTAGACTGATTATAAAAGTTTGAGAGTTGTTTTAAAAAGAAAATAAAAATAAAAGAAAATGAAGCAATCGATTAAAGGGTTGGTTTAATAAATTAAAAGGGGATCTTTAGGATTGTGGTTTCACCGCGGATTCTCGTTATACTAATTCCTACACAATTATCACAACTCATCTCCTATTCTGGGTAGTGGCCTATATATAAAATTGTTTGCTTCTGTGATACAATTCACTACCTTAATTTAGATCCGTTCCACATCAGTAGCAACCTATACCCTAAATTAGGTGCATGAAGAACATATCTTTAGGTTTCCACCATTAACCATACCTCGCCTTTTCTAAGGGATTTATAAGTTAATGTGATTATTGCCTCTTTTCAACCATTAATTCTTCATAAAAAACAATTAAAGGTATTAAATTATCATTATGGTGATCAAGCACAATGATAGAATTGAGAAAACAATATCATACCACAGATTTGAGAGACAAATTATGATTAACTATGCAGAAAGTGTCATGCAACGATTATCCGGGCTACTCCCAATCCTAAAGACAAAGGGGATTAGCCTCACATGATCATCTCAGTGAAAAACATCATGAAGGAAGAGGAAAACATAGGGGAAATGTGGATGGAGATGGTGTAACCCCTGAACGAAGGAGAACTGGATGATCCTCGACATGGGATAGGCGTTCTGTAGCCTTCCGGCGGTAGATAACTCCGTCTACAACTCTGGAAATGTCTGGGGCGTAGCTCTGGGCTCCGTTCTTCCTCCTCCTCTCTTCCGAGACTGGTGTGGTGGCTAATGATGTGATAGTATGACTTGGGCCATCTTTTTTAGGTATATAGATCACTTACGACCACCAAAACATCACGGCCGTATGATTAAGATCGTTCTGGGCAATTTCCTGATCTGACGGTGTCGATACCATCGACGGGGTGTCGACCCCTTAGGGTAGCGACACTTCTTCGATTTCTTAGGGTTATTCTGAAGGAATCTCGATACTATCTACCAAAATGTCGATAATATCAACTTGTTGATCTTTGGCACGCTGATGTAATATCAATAGCATCGACCATAATGTCGATGGTATTGATATTACATCAGCGTGCTAAAGATCAACAAGTTGATACTATCGACAGACCATGATGTCGATGGTATCGACCAATTCTGCTTCTTCTTCCTCTTTGCATTGTGACCATATCGATGGCATCAACCACTGTAGATATGCAACTTCCCTAAAATAACGAGAAGAACACCAATCAAATCTGAGAAATATGATCTTTTATACCAAATAAGATAAAACAAGGTAAATTTGATGCATAATGAGATTATAGGCTAAAAGAAATGAATCATGCGACATTAACCATGAACATGACCAACAGACACATAAAATACATATGAAACTAGCCTATAAAAGTGACTCAAAATCCTCACATCATACACCAACAGGAGGGTGCGACTCCTTCCGATTCCTTGTGGGACAAGGAGATTGGAGTTTTAGGTGGTCTGTGTGAACTACTACAGAGGCGGGAGACTTCTACCGCTCAAAGGACAGCTATCAATCCAGACAGTCCCGGTGAGACAAGGATCTGCACATACACCGTCCAAGACCGGAGGTGAAGACCACACAAGCCGCGAGGTAATGTCACCGAGCAAGTCTCGAGACAAGGTATGTCTCTACAAACCATCCTTACTACTGTATAGACATTGACGCGATAACTTTATTCTGGGTTTGGGAGAAGAAAATTTTTGTTTCGCTGCCTTCTCTGTATTCCCTAAAATCCAACATTATACTGGTATGTGGGGGAACCAAAATCTTACATTTAATTGTAACAACATATTGCAATTAATTATGATTTTACAAAACAAACTTTACATTTTAAACATGACTACTTAATCCTTACATACTCTTGCCTCTGTGCTATCCCTGTAGTGGACATGGATACTACTTCTCATATGGTAGATCTCAACTAACCCCCATGATCCTACCTTACAGATAGATCAATGCATAGGGTCACAAAGTCGTATGGTCCTACCCAAGGGTAGACCAACACATCGAATCATGATAACCTAATGATCCTACCTCGTGGGTAGACCATGTACTAGGTCATCTATCTCATCACCATCAGAGATACAAAGGAGGACCATGATCTGAGCTTTTCATGTATGTATAATTATGGTGATAGCCATAGTCACTTAATAGTTGCATGAAATAAAATTCAATCAAGCAATTATTTCCAAGCAACCGATCATAACCTCGGGAATTGTCGTGAAACTAAAGCGATTTAACCATAAGCGTAACCACATACCTATTTTGGATATCTTAAAGAAGCAATATAACCAAAGCCAACTAGATGTCCAATCAAGCAAGCCAATCAATCAATCAAGCAAACATTGATCCTAAAAACATGTATAACACCTAGTTGTTACCATCTCATCCCAAACAACCACTACAACAAAAATTTCCATTAGTGGCATTTATTCTAGTGGCTTTTAAAAAAAAGGCCACTATCTATCCAATTTACACGCATTTTTAAAAAATGCCTCTAAACCACCTATTATAGAGTTTTTAAAAAGGGCTAAATAATATAGGCATTTATGGATCTAATTAGTGGCAATCTAAAATTGCCAAATTAAAAGTGGATCAATAGCTAATTGCAAATAATTCAAGGTGTGGAAGAATGGGCAATGGGAGCCAAAAAGACCTGAAGCGGCGTAGAGGTGAGCGGTTGAATGGGTGATGGGAGCCTAGGGCTTCCCAGCCCATGCTCGTGCGGTGGTGACGTCTAACATGCTCTTTCTATCTGGTGTGTAGCATCGCGAGCCAAGTTGGGGTTGACTGACATCCTAAAGTAGTCTTGTCTTTCTCCTCACGGCAGAACAAGTGGTGCAACGTCCCCGTTCGTGGGTTTGAGTTGGTGACGGGATATAGGGACCGAACTCCCTCGAGCATGGAGTCCATCACTGCCTTTAGGTCTCGACTGTGAGCGGCTTAGGAAGCATGGGGTGCTCTCCTCACATCGCCAGCTACTATCTACAAGTGGTCTTGTTGTTCAAACCTTAATGGATCTGCAGAGGCAAGTCGGGAGGCTTCGGTTGGGCATGAAGAAAACTTCCCCATGCCAGGAAGTGTTGTTCGTGGTAGTAACAATGACGATATTGCTGGAAAGGGGGTCTTCTCAGGAAATGTGAATGATGATTTTGGGGATGGTGGGTTAGGGGAGACTTATCAGACGTCACTCAGAGGGATTGCTGGTGGGATTAGTATGTGTGTTGCAGATGCTGGTGTTGTTAGGGATGAGGTTGGTGATGGCCTAGATGGGGAGATGGTTGGTGAGGGTGATCCTAATCTTTATGACAGGGTGAGCTTGGCCTCAAACAAGGAGTAGTTGTTGGGGGCAAATGATGCTCATCAGGTGTTTGAAGGTATGTGTGTTGGTCTTGTTCTTGGTACATTTCCTTTTCAGTATGTGTGTGGGGTTTCAGGCTGTGTTCTCGATGCTAGTGGAACAACCTGCCCCATCATGTTTAATTGTATTTATGAATTATATTGATGAATTGTTCTTCAAGTTGATGGTTGATAGATTCCAATGGGTGACTTTAATTGTATTTTAGTCTGTGAACACATTCAAACAATTTTGCTGAGACCTTGCTTGATTTCTGTTGCAGGTTGTTCAAATAATTGCTCCTGATCTTCTTAGTCCAACTCGACTACCTGATGTATGTGGGTTAGTTTGAAGCTAGAATTGGTTAATTGCTTAAGATTTATCTCAGTTTATAGATCTTTTATAGACTCCCTAAAGTTGCATATCATAGTCTTAGTATGATATTATAGTCTCTATGTCCTCCTACTCCCTCCCCATAGCTGGGTGCTGTAGTAGTAGACCCCAACACTGCTCCCTTTGTCCAGCAGTAGGCTTCCAAGAGCACCTTCACATGCTCTTTCAATCCACTTTTCAACCAACCCTTCAATCCTCACTTTAATTGAGAAGCTTTACATGTTGTGATGTCATGATTGTACCTTGGAGATAGAGCTTTGGGTATTCTCTAGCTGCTAAAAGTGTTCAACCATTCATCAAAGCAGATCTTACTCAGCTGTAGAGTATTAGAATCTAGACTAGCATTTCAATTTAGATCTAACTGTGATGCTTCCCAAATGTGATCCAAAATGGAACTCCATTTTCATCAGGATAAGTATTATTATTCGCATAAAATCTACATTGATCTCATTTTAGCTCTTTAGTGGGATCAGTATTGAGATAGATGTCAGCTAGTTTGTGTTGTATTTTGTAGTTGCCTTATCACTGTGATAGTGTTGACTTTTTAGTATGACTGTCTGTCTATAATCTTTAACTCCCATCCCAGTGACACTCGAAGAGTCTAAATTCTAGTTGAATGATATCATTAGTTATTAGTTTCTTATATTTCATGTTGAAGAAGTTCTACTATAATGTTTCAGGTAAAATTGCTTCTTGAAATGCTGATTAAGAAATGTGGTCCTGATGCTGTGAAAATAGTTATGCCCGACGAACGCATGAAGCTGCTCACTAATATCAAAAAGGTTGGTCGTCTTGTCTGAATTAGTTTTTAAGTGCTTATTGTATTCACCAAGGTAAATCTAAAAATTACAGAGAGAAACGAATGCAAAGCTAGATCGAAGAAAGGTTCTATGTGCTCTCCCAATATATGTTTTCCAAAATCACTATTTATGTCATTTTCTCTACTTTCAATTATTAATAGAAAATGCTTCTGAAACCAGAAGATGGATTATTTCTTATTTTTGTATATGAAAAATCTTGCAGAACGTTTGGGAAATCTCATCTTTCAAAAGCAAATGCTTCAACGTAACTAATATATCTTAATTTCATGTTTTAAGATAATTTGGAATGAGCTGTTATCTGTCTTATAGGATTCAGAAGAGATGATTTCTTGTCATTGTCACTTGCATATCCTCTCCATTCCCCACCCTCCTATTTTTCCAATTATGTCAAATTTTCTTTGATGTGCAAAAAATTTAGTGAATTATGACTATCTTATTGTGAAACACATACCTGAATCACTGAATAGTCTGTACACATACTAATAATATTAGAAAATTTTCAAATAATCGCCATCACATTCACTTGTCCATTAAGTACAATTATCACACTGTATATATATTCAACACCCTTATTTTGGCTGGTATATTTTCATTATACCTTATAAAAAGATTTTTAAAGATGTTGTACATGCTTCTTATCGTATGCATGAGAAACTTGTTGTCCTTTTGTTTCCATATGTTGTCCTTTTAAATCCATCTATATGATCATAATTTCAGGCTTAGTAGATGGCATTACACCCACATATTCTTCGATGTTGATGGTGGTGGGAAGAATGACAGTGACTCAGAATCGGTAGACTATGAAGAAAATGCTACATCACTAGAAAAAACTTCATCTGATATGAGATCAAATGTTAAGTTAACGAGGTATATTATGGATTATTTAAAAGAGATACCTTATGTCTTCAACTTTAGGAATAACTAAAGTTTTCATATATCCATAGAAGTTAGTTGAAATAATGAAATGAACTAGTTGGGTGAGGGATAGGTCTATGTCAGATAGATGATTCAATTTTTAGTTTTGCAATGAAATCTACCAGTGTCATAGATGCAGCCTAAATAACTGTTAATACCTCTAAACCCTATACTCAAGTGAAATCTTTAGATGCAGGTCTAGCTAAAGTTAGGAAATCAATGAATTGAGTGCAGCATGTTTGAATGGTGTATGCTATTATGAGAGAAATCTGACCACCCTATGACACCTGACATAATCTTAATTGATTGCACATTACCAAATATCATCCAGTCTTAATGCATTGCAAAATATAGTACCAAAATTGAGCATTAAAGCATATCACATCACACAAATGATCCATCATTTATGGTAGCTTTCCTCATGGTGACCAAGTATTGTGAGTAGCCCAGGGAACTCTTTCATGACAGACCTCATCAGAAATATGGAAACAAGCAGAATAAATAGGTTAGAACTTGTGAGATTCATTTATGTCTAAAATCTAGCAAGCTACTTTTGATTATATTATAATTTTCTATAAAGGGGTCATTGCAGTTGTTGACCTCAACGGAAACTAGTGAGGGTTGGCTTGATCTCGCCATTCTAAAGTCCTTGATTAAGATGGAGCTCCTGATGAAGAAATTGACAACAATCTTTTGTGTTATGATGTTGAGCGTAATACAATTTGTGCTTGCCTACTAGGTATGTACATGCTTTGACCTTTTTCATCTTGTCATCTCAACTAATCAGAAATGAAATATTATTTGTCTATAAGCTATAATTATACAAGCTATTAGCTGCAAGATTCTTTTGCATCTCTCATTTTAGGTCAGACCAGTCAAATGCCAGAGATTTTGAACTGCAAGAAACAACCAGATTGTACCAATTCACCAGTATAAATTCATTTATAGATTTTGTAGGAAGAAAGGTAGGGACAAAGTATTTTGTATTGGATAAATTAAAATGTTTGATAAAACATATTTAGTTGTGTGGTTATATTAATTTCTTATTTGTCTTATGGGTTATTGTAGTGGAAGATTTGAGGACAAATACAGATACTCCGGATACAACAATGTATCACCTTTTATCTAGTTCTTCTGGGAAGTGGTTCAGGGATTCCACCAGAATGTAAAGCTATTTTCTGAAGGAGCTCTGAAGTCGGCATGCTGAAAAGTAGATAGTCATATCAAGGAAGAGACAGATCCAATGATGTAGAAGTTATTGTATAGAATAGAAAAATATTGTATGAAACTATATCATTTGTGTTATTCAATATAAAGGGGCAAGGTAAAATGCCCTCCCCATGTAATTATCACTTGATTATAAATAAAAAAATTCATATTTTCAGAAGTGTGAGTTCATCTACAATTGACATTCATTTAGAAATCATGATAATGAACTGAAAACGGAATGACTAAAAGCCTTGAAAATGTAGTAATACAGAACTAGTATGTCATTAGTGGCTTTTTTTATACGCCATTATAATCAATAAGAACATTTTCATACAACAACATAATACAAAATAGTGGCATTTGTATAAAAGCCAATTGATGGGTAGTGGCATTTTTATAAATGCCAAATGATATTTTAGGGTAATTTATTTGGCATTTATTGGAAGCCACTAAAGCCAAACGTTTAGTGGCATTTACAGATTATGCCACTATCTTTCTAGTGGCATTTTTTTAAATGTCAAAAAATGCCACTAAACATGTTTAGTGGCGTTTATTTTATTTTCAGTGGCATTTCTAAAAGGCCAATAATGTGAATGTTTGCTGTAGTGAATTCTTTATGGACTTGGGATACCTTTCTAAGGTTTCTAATCTGAATTAGGGTTCATTAGGGTTTCTTAGATCTAATTCTCAATCTTTATCCTTTTTAGGTCAACAAACCCTAAAATAGATTTTCTACTCATAAAACCCCATAATTACTCAAATTATCCATATTAAGGGTCTTTTATACAAAAATTGGCTTTGGACAACATATCTCTGTATTATTCATGGATTTGCACAATTAAAACCATTAAAAGTCATATTCACCTGAATTAGGGTTTCTAAGCCCATTAATGCATATTCATGTACATGGACCCCTAACTTAAGTCAATTATGCATAAAGATCATCTTTTTAAATACAAATCTTAAATTTATTATCAATATGTAAATATTGGCTTAGATTATCCAAGGAACATTATTAAATTTACTAATCATCAAAATTTAGGGTTTTCCATTAATAACACCATTAAAGGTGACATCTTTAAGGACTTTTTGAACTACGAACTGATTCAGGCTTCAATTTTATTTTTGATGGGTTCCTTGAATTTTTTCTGATAAATTTTCATATACAATTTGTCATGATGATAGCTAAAAATAATTAATTATGATTTTTACAAGGTTAATTATCTTTGGGCCAATCTTTGGCCGCTACGTCAGCCAATCGAGCCCTTTTTCTTTTTCACGCGGTTGGGCCCAAGCAACACAGGAAAGACACTCCTACCCTTTTGCTTCTTTACTGGAGTCAGGGGTAGAGGGGTCTTTTCCCCAACTTCATCTCCTTCCGTCGGCGCTCCTGCTCACAAACCAGCACCCTCCCACGGTCAACCCTAGGGTTGACTTTGAGCGTCTCGCTTCCCCAGCAGCCGGTGAAGGACCTCGCACCTCTGCCAGATGCTACCGAACACATTGGTGGTCTCCAATTGCTCCACCATGGTCCCAACTAGGGCAGTCGATGAAGTGAGTAGTCCCAGCGGAACTAAGGAAGAAGTCCAAGCCATGGACGAACTGGGGTGCCAAATTGGGAGTAGAGAATAGGGCTAGAAGTCGGGAGACGACTTGTGAACGTCTGGGCATTTTCAAAGGGATGGGTTATCTCCCTTATATACCTATTGTCCCCAATAGGATCTGAAGAGAGTCTTGTAGAATGGGGAAACTTGTGGTATCCTTCCAAAGGGGGTAAAACCCAGGTTCGTCGATTCATTTTGGTCTTGCGATCATAATGGGAAACTTCCCATAGTTGCCCAATCCTTGTGGGAAGAGAAATCAACCACAATAAATGTCGAGTATTGTTCCCATCTTGCCTAACCAGGCATGAGGAAGGTGATGAGTTCTCTACCGTCGGATGCATAGATCAACAATCCTCATCACGTGCATCAATTAACCAATAATGCTATTCGAATAATAAAGCGTGACATTATATGTTATCCTCTTCACTTTAGGCAAAACTTCCAAAAATCATGTCTCCCAATCCACATGTCCAATTAATACCAAATTAATAGCGAAAGTCCATAAGGACTTAAACTACTTGTGTGCCAAGTTTGGGATTCAAATATGAAAGTGTGAGAGATATTTCTATATAAGCAAGTTATCACTTATTAGGGCATATTTTATGCATATTTTTCTCTCTCCTATTCTTTTATATTCCTTATTTGGATTCCTTTTATCAATAGAAACCTTGTGGATTTGAAATCCAATCCATGATGAGTCAACCACACCTCTTTCCACATATTTCTCATATTTTCCTCATTATCTCAAATTTCCTTCTTAATGATGAATTATTTGATTTATTCTTTTTCTTTTAATCATATTGGACTAATTAACATATTATGATCCATGAAATCACATGCACAAATAAAATATTGAAAAGGGAATACATTCAATACATATAATTCATACAATTCCCATAATCATACATTTATTGGGGAAATTGCATTTCCAACCATATGAACCTCAAAATTGGGGTTGTAACATGCTCTTTGGACTTACAGAACATCCTACAAAATGCCAATAGGAACAACACCTTTTAGGTTGGTCTATGGCCATGCATGTCATCTACCCATAGAGCTTGAGCATAAGGCTAAATGGGCCATGAAGAACCTAAGGCTTTTGGAGCTGAATGAATTAGATGAGCTTATGATGGATGCTTATGAAATTTGTAGGATATATAAGGAAAGGACTAAGAAAATTCATGATAGACACATTCTAAATACGGTGTTTCTCCCATGCCAGAAGGTTCTCCTTTTCAATTCTAGGCTTAGGCTACATCCGGGTAAGCTAAGGTCTAAGTGGAGTGGACCGTTTGTGATTGAAAAGTCTTTCCCAATTGCGCTGTGAACATTGTAGATAGGAACAGGTCATTCCTTGTCAATGGCCAAAGATTAAAGCACTATTTTGGAGGATAGGTAGAGCCCCGGATAGAGGAGGTGCAACTTTGCACCATTCCATAGATTCTTTCTCTATAGACCGTCTAGTCTAGGATGTTAAACAATGACGCTTGTTGGGAGGCAACCCAATCTTTATTTTTATGTTCAGTTTTCATTTTTAGAAGTCACTTCAATTCAATTTCTATAAAAATGGTATCTTGACTCATTTTTGGAGTGTGAAGGGATTTAAAGTTGATACCACTGAGTTTAGCAGTTGGTGGTGCCGACATGAGGTCAACTTTTGTCCGCAACAACAACACAGACTCAATACCACCGACTTCAACGGTCGGTACCACTGAGTCTCTGAAGATCTTTCAAGGTTTCACTGATAAGGACTTGATACCATCGACTATTTCAGCTGGTTCTACCAAATTTTGGGCATGGCCACGTATGGTATATCAAGTCTAAAAATTCAAAAGCACTGAAAAATTCCAACGCTCAGTACTTGTTATGACCGCATCTGAGCTTAATTGGTAAACTAGGGTTTACCTAGATGATTATATGATTAATTGGATTGATCATTGCTTAAATATAATTAATGATGATAATTCAATTATGATGTTTTAAACCTAATAAGAACATTACGTGTTCTATTGTTTGAGAAATATAAACCCTAGTTGGCTGAAATTAGGGTTTTGATGGTACATGAGTATGGAATTTGATCAACATAGCAGTGTGGTAAATGATTTTTCAAAATTTCTAAAAATTTTGTATTTAATTGAATATTGTATATGATATGTATAACTCAATCATGCATATTGGAGAAAACTTGCAGAATATTTGAGTGTGCTTTGAATGTAATTCTGGTCAAACTATACTTCGACTAAAATGCTGACAGAGTGCTTTTTAGTAGTGTAGTGTTTTATTTTTATTTATTTATTGGTAACTCCAAATGATAGGAAATTTTAACTAGAGATCTGAAAATCAATAATAAAAAATAGGTAAAATATTCATAATTTTTGGATGTGATTAGACCTTATCAGTAGATGAATTATAGTAACTGACATTTCTACAGAATTCTGGATAGCAATGCACTATTCGATTTTTAATTATTTAATGGATGGTTGCAATGAACTTAAATTTTAACTGAAGCTTTGTAACTCAATTATATACAAAATGATAAATTTTCATAATTTTTGGAGAAGGTTTGATCTCTGAAATACACGAATTCACATAAACCTTTTTATGACAGAAAAATATACTGAAATAAGAAAAAGTTTAGTGAGGGGTCAATGTGCAATTAACCCAAGCAACTCAATTGCTCTATACAAGGAGCTCTCATAATTCATGATTCAATCTAGAGAAATGAAATCCTTTAGAGAGTGAGAGTTAGGATTTGAGAGGATAAATTGATGGAGATGCTGACCTAGGGTTTTGCGGTCCGAGGAATGATGAAATCATGTAAGTTTAGCTTCTTTGGATATAGTTTCATGGTGAATATTCAGTGACATGTCAAAATTATGTCCTTCCTAAGATTCAATCCTAAATGGTATCAAAACTTCCTCTTTTCTCACTCTTTCTTCATAATCCCTCATTTTTAGGGTTTCCGAGTTGAAAGGAAGAACAATTGGGTGAATTGCTAAGGATTTGATATGTATTTGAGATTTTCAGATATGGAATACATTTTAAAGGTGTTTTCACACCTTAGAGTGAGTGGAAACTTCCTTTAAATAGTATATTGCATGAAAATTGGTTAAATCAACCATAATATTTAATTGCTTAGTATGCGACTACAAACCCTGAATTGTCTATTTGTTCTAAGTTGTTGAAAAATGATATGAAATAGATTGTTCCTTTTTTTGGATGAATTTAATATTATAAAATCATATCTGAAATGTATACAATGCATTCTAATGATAATTCCCTAAGTATTCGTAGAGGTAATAAGAGTAAACTAAAATATAGGGAATTTGTCTATGACTGAAATTTGCTGTATAAGTAAATAGAGAAAGTTGCTAATCTAGATACTCTTGGTTTTGAATGATTGTTTATCTAAATTTATAGTACATATATGTCAGATACTATCTTAGATTTTGTTTAAAGTGAGTAGTGTTTGTTTGGTATCTCAATGAAGAGGGTGAAACCCTAGATGCGAGGAAAGTTGGATATTTGTGAATAGATATCGTGAAATCCATTTGAAGGGATTTTCTTGACATGATAGACTTTATTTATTCAATGTTATTATTGATGCATGATATCCCAGTGAATGGCATGGAAACCCAAATTCAGCTGAGTTCCAAGGTTTCATACATATATTGATTTATATGATTTGTTGATAGTAGTCTTTATTCAGTGAATTTTTATGTCGCATGAAATCTTTATGGGAGCCATGGGAATAAGTTGTAGCCTAGTGAGAGGTGACAAGATGTGTGATGGCCTTGGGAGCCATGAGAATACTTATACAACCAGTGAAATGAATACCATGGTCTAAAGACCTAGAGGCAATGGTTACCTGTTACAGAGGTAACAATGCTATGTGATGATCTAAGGGTTTCAATACCCAGATCCAATAATTATGATGATGATGTGAAGGGATGAGAATTCCAAGTAATGTGATAAGGGATTGAGATCCCAGGTATCATAAGTTGTAAAGATTTGAAAAGTATGTGATAAATGTATTACACCTTTCTTTGTAGTATTTGTTGTGATTAAATGAAACCCTAAGGGTAGGGTGTTTAATGAGTCAAGTATTGTGATATCAATGTTCTCAGTTATTATTAATAATTCTTGTCATAATAATAAATTAACTCTTAATTGAGTTATGAGATGCACAACTCAAGATTTGGGTTGAGGCACGTTCTTTGAGAACTTATAGATAAGTTGCAGGTGCTATTGATGATTACTCATATGTCAAGTAATGAACTCTTATCAGTATAATAAGATGATAAATTGCATGATTCTAGTGTGTATGTGCCAAGTGGACATGTAATCTATTTATTTAAGAATTTTAGTCTGCCTGCATGTATAGATGTTGATTACTCAGTATATTACAGTGGTTGGAATATACTGCTCTGCCAAGTTTAGAATGATATACATGTTGTATTATAACTTCAAATAAGTAGACACATCACCATAGAGATACCAGAGTCAAGTATAAATAAGAGAAGGGTACAATGTAGAAAGAGCTTTCTAGGAATAATAAAATAATAGACTTAGGAGCCCTGAACACCGTAGAACCCCATGTGAGGTATGCACCTTAGGGGTGAAACGACCTAACCGTGGCGGCGTCCAGTATACGAGGGTCGGAACGTGCTATCAGGTGGCATGGGGGACGAAGCCCTAGTGGAAGTCTCCTTAAATTATAGTTTGCACTATCCAACATCAAACAGAAGTCCTGGTGGCACTAGAGTATAGAAAAGCCAAGAGGTCGCTTGACTCTTCGCCTGTGTGCTTAGGTTAGAGGAGGAGTCCAGTTTAGGCCAGAGAGCCATTTCCCTATTGCAGACCAGGAGAGTAGTCAGACTTAGCATTTCCCAGGTGTATCCACTATGTCTTGTATGGTATGATCGTAGTGCACTACGAATCTTCATATGTAGAGTACATTGCATATGATCAGGGCGTAATAAAATGAATGAGAGGTCAAACAAGTCTGTACAGTTATTAAATTATTCTATGTATGTTTTTGAATTATTAGTTGTCTTTATGATCAATTAAGCATTTCATATATTGATTCACTCTTATAGATATTTAGAGTATGCTGCCATATTTATGATTGTCAATTATTAGACTCTTTAAAGCTTACTTTCGTTATAATTGATATCAATTTCTCAAAAGTATATCTGTAATTATATCAGTGCTTTAGACTGTTTCTTTGAAGTACTCATTCACTGAGCGAGTAGGCTCACCCCTCTATTCACAATTTTTAGGGAAATCACATGGAGTTGAAGAAGATGTCATTGCATCAGAGTAGATCTACCACAAGAGTTAAGTCTGAGTATAGTTAAGTTCAGTCGGTCCTTGTAAAGAAATAAGAGAGAGTTGTAAATGATTATGTATAACATTATTCCTCTTTTAGCAATATGTGTGAATCAACAAGTCTTATGTGCTTAAAAGTATGAGGAACATAATGAATGTTCATACATGCATTTTTACTGTTGAAATCAGATTAGAGAAATCAATGTTTAGATTCCCTTGTAAAGTTGGTTTATGTGGTTCAATGCAAGAAAATAAAGAGTTTTAAAAGAGAATAAAAAGTTAAGGGTGATCTTTGTATTACGTTAAATCCTCAATTTATGCCCTAATCTCATGATTAGTGGAAATTGTGAGATTGGGGTGTAACAATACTACTGACTCATAAAGTCAGTACTACTAACTCATAAAGTCAGTACTACTGACTCACCACATCAGCAATCTTGGTGGTCACGATCCAATAGCAATGACACACTTCATCGAGTGGTCGGTGGCACCGATCCATGACACAAGTCGGTACCACTGATGTATCATCGATACCACCGACTTAGGGGAATCCGCTCCCTCTACGTCAGCCAATCGTAAGTCATCGATGTAACTGACCATGGATTGTGCTAGCCAACTCAGTACCACCGACTCAGAAAGTCAGTAGTACTGACTCTTCCACATTCAGCTATATAAGTAGGGGTGGTGGAGCCATTTTCTTCACACCCTCAACATCCACTCCTCCTACATTCTAGAGCAAAGCTACACCAGGTGCTGACGGTCTTCCCAATCTTCCATTCTCTTCACGACCTTCCTCCATCAATGACATGGCTCCTCAGAGAGGAGTTGTTCCCCTACAGTGTGAGTTGGTCCCCCAGCCAACCCACATTCAACACCCATCCTCAGAGATAAGGAATCTCTATGAGGAGTCACCGACAAGACAGATCACCTTGATGAGATATGGTGATCGCAAATTGATCGAGAGGGTGGGCTTGACCGATAACATGTGCTGGGTATGTCAAAAGTAAGAAATGGAGGGAGATAATCCTTTCTTCAGTGACTGATAGACCTACCCAGATCTTGTCTTGGAGTTCTTGGCATCGCTAGACGTTCTCTTCACCCCCGAGCAAAAGATAGGAGGTGAATGGCGGGAAGGCAAGGTCAACTTTTGCCTCTTCAATAACAACTACTCTCTCACACTGAGGGCCTTCAACCATATCTTCAATAGGGCTCATGTCCCATAATGCTCTGCTCCATCATATTTTGACAATGACTTGGCCTGGGAGCAGTTGACTAAGGTACCAACATGATTCCAAATAAACTGGCAGATCAGTTCTGTTACTGATATTGAGCATCCATTTGCTCGTATGCTTCACCATCTTTGTGTCAACACTATTTTTGCTCATTCCAGTCAAGCTCAAGGGAAGGTTTAGAAGTCAGACCTCTACTTTCTGTATCATCTACTGGAGGGGGTGACTGTTAATTTTTGAGCTTTTCTACTGCTCCATATGATCTTTGTGAGGCACAATGTGACAAGGAAGGCACCAATCTTATTTGGGGGTCTCACCACCCCTATATCTCTCTACATGTTCCTTGATTTATCCACTCTTAAGCCATTAGAGGATACAATAAAGCTAGACCTCCTTCACTTCTGCAAGGTGCATCTTCTCCAATACCACCACAATGTGCTCTATGTGCATTGCACTCGCCGAGGCATATTTCGGGAAAGGAGCCTTCCCGACCCCATTTTCAACCTGTGTGGGGTGAAACATCTCAGGTGGCCACTGAATGAGGGGGAAGCTGGAGATCTACCCAGGGCAGCAGCCCAGGGCAACAATGAGGAGTACAACGGTGACAACGACAATGAAGTAGAGGAGGTGGAACCCACCATCCCCATGACTAGGAGAGCGGTCCCACACAGACGGACCCACACATACATTGCCTCGACTTCCTCAGCCCCACCACCTTCCTAGGAGGATCAAGACTTGTACAACATGGTGAGCATGTATACCATGAGATACGGACTAGGGAACAACATCATCAAGTGACTCTAGCTGGCGTGTAGGATATTTAAGGAAGATTGTACCAGAACCAGTAGGCGATCTATGAGAATGAACATCTTCTCTTAGCCAACCAAGAGAATGTTCACATGTGGTTGCAGCGGATGGAGAAGTACCAATAGCCTTTCTTCGACAACTACTAGAACTTTGGATACTTCGGGGAGTACCCACATCCGCCGCCTATGCCGCCTACAGACCTCTCATTCTAGGGGATGTTCCCTTCACATGACCCCAACATGCCACCTCCACCATTCTGAGCCCTGGTACCACTGTTCCACCTTTTGGGTGAGAGTATTGACTATGCGGACATAGTCACATTCAAGCTTAGGGTGGCTGCTGGAACAACATTCTGTCTTTGTTTTTATTATTTTTATCTTTAGTTGTTTGTTTTATTTTTAGTTGTGCAAGCGTAGGATCCACATCTATCTAGTATAATTGTGGAGTAGTAAATTCAGGGTTTTATTTTCGAATAGAATATACTTTTTGTGTTGTTTCATAAAAATGGTCATATCCTTAAAAGATTAAATTGCAAAATCTTTGTGTAACACCACTTGTGGAAGTGTTTGGACTAGTCAGCATTAGGACTTAGGACATACATGAAAGTTTGAATCAACTTGAGAATGTGAATGATGAAGATGTTGAGCCTATACTGACCAAACCATAATGAGATCTTAAATGGAAGTACAAGAAATAAACCTTTAGATCACCCTAAACATAGGTCAATTAAGAGGGACACATCATAATATAACGAAAGGAATTGTCTCTTAGTTATGTGATTCCATTTCTTTTCCATTCATTTTTGACTCACCACCTCAAAAATTCATGAGTACTCCAAGCTATTTTCCTTGATTATATTGCATGGCATGGTAGGAAGATATTAGTTAGTTGCTTGCATCTAAAAAAGGAAGAAAAAAATTTCATTTGTATGTATCAACTTTAGTTCATACCATCTTACCTTGCATAACACAATTCATGAAGTTGCATACATTTCAATATCGCATGCATATTTTCCTAAACATGTGGATTTTAATTTTGAGTTATAAAGATAAAAGTGCAGGGATACACCTCCAAGAAAATAAGAAAAGAAAAAAAGAGGAGAATAATTATAAAGGCAAGAAGCATGAAACATAGCCTTTTGGAAAAAAGAGAGGAAAAAACTAATTTTTTGTTTAAAAGAGGCAAGGGGAGAGTATATCCCACATGTTTGTTTTAGTGATGATTTAATCCACATGTGCATTCTTCTGAGCTGTCAAACAATCTCAACTCATTCATACATGCATCATCTTATAATAAAAGAAGGAAGTTTTTTTAGGCATTAGGATTCATTCATGGAATTCTTTTCATCATTCTAGGTTCATTTTTCTTTATGCATAAATAGGTTGGATGTACTTATGAATTTTCAATTACCACCCATCTTGAACCATTAATTGCTCTTATTGGTAGGCCAATCTAATGATTTATCTCCTCATTCATGCTTATATGAAGATCTACTTCCAAATAATTGGTAGTTAGGAAAGAGAAATTTAGTGTATGGAATCAAACAATCCACCAAGCGAATGTCTGATTAATTATGATGTCAAGTGCTTTCTTGATAGTGTCATTGACTGAAGGTGGACATCTTTTATGGAAGTTTTTGGTCACTTTAGAGCAGTTAGAGGTTCAGTGGTCAGTGAAGGCTGGTTTAGGGCTGGATAGGTGGATTTGATTAATAAAGGAATGCATGTGTTATGTCCTTCTACTGACTCTTATCAAACAGAACGAAGAGAGTGTTGCTCAAGGGTGAGAAACATTTAAGCTTAGTGGGGTTTGATGCATGTGTTTTTAGTCATTATTTTAGGCACATATTTCCTTGATTTCATGTGTGGATTAGTCATTTATTTGATTTATTATGCATGAAATGACATAGATGACCTATTTTTATTAAATGCATCAAATTATATTATTTTTACTATTCTATGTAAAATTTTACGCATCCATATTGCTTATGACAACTTTGTGTGTTTTCAGGCACAAGGAAGAGCCACAGACTCAGTGTTACCGACCTATCAACAGTCGGTGGTACTGACTTGATATCAGAGACCTATCGAAAACTCATGTAGAGTTAGTGATCACTACTACAGAAACAACCTTTGGCATCGGTTGTTTAACCCCCTTTGGCGTCAGTTTTCAAGCGACGCCTATGTGGGCGCCGCTAAAAGGTAAACCTCTTCGGCGTCGGTTTTTGAACTGACGCCTATTTAAACTATAGGTGTCGATTATATATAGTTGGCCGACGCCTATAGGGTTCGCGCCACAAGAAAAGGCGCCACCTAGGACCCTTTCTGCGTCGGTTAACAACTAAACAACCGACGCCATACTCCCAGACGACACGGCCGTGCTTCGCTGCACGACCATGCTTAGTACTATAGGTGTCGGTTTTATACTAATATGCGACGCCTTTTCCACCACGGTCGTGCTATCCTGCACGGTCGGGTTGTTTGTCATATTAGGCGTCAGTTTTTATCCAATAACCGACGCTGTAGGCCTTAGGTGTCGGTGTTCTATAAATAACCGATGCCTATACTTTAATTTTTTTTCTTATCAGTTTGTAGGCCTGCTGTGGCCGGTCAGCAGGATGAGAACCTGCAGTTCAGTTTCCTGAACTGTAGGTTTATGACATCCTTTGATATCAACCTACAAACAGGCCCACAAACCTGCAAAATCAACAAATATTTTTTCATACAAGTAGATACATTCAAATCAATTCAATTCTCACATTCACACATGTAGAAACATTCAATACATGTAGAAACATTCAGACTTGTATAAACATTCAGAAATATTCATTTACAAAATATCATTCAGGATCGCTATCAACATCCCAATTATATCTTACAATCGCCACTGCTTGTATGGCTTTTGCCCATTCTTCTCTTACTTCATTTAATGCTTCCATCGTATATGGAGCATGTACATTTTTTAAGCGTTTACCTATAGTGTGGTCGATTTTAAACACCTGCAAAGAGAATGATGTATATATATAAGTAATAATATAAAAATAAGATTGATATATTTCATACTAACTAATGAGACTATATATATATAATACCTCATGTATGGTATTAATATCCAATGCGGCATGTTGGATAATCATCTGCATAAATCGCATCACATAGTATGTGCATGCCCAGCCCTTGTCTTGTGTAGCACACTATAAATTGAAACATACAAAATAATACAACTAAGCACAATTCACATCAATAATATATACATTGGAGTCGGGAACTTACTTGTACGTTCTGCCAATTTATTGGCTGGTTCTTTTTCCTTGGGACCGTTCCTCCAGCCTTTTTGAATGCATCTAAACCCCTACATGTTAATATAACACAGTAAATTGCATAAGTAAATAGTAATGTAATAACAGATGTTAACAGATACAAAAATGAAATATTTCTCACCAGAATAATGGCATTCTCATTACGTGTCCTATTTTAGTGTTTAATGTACTTCCCGCGGGATCTAGATAATAAACAGTGAACGTCCCGAGAACAATAACTAGTAACTCCCAATGTCTACCGCTAGAGGTAAAAAGTTAACAATTAATAACTCAAAATGCACAATAAAAATGGAATTTTCTTAAGTCCAAATTATAAATAAAGTAAACTTACTTGACATTGAATGGAGCTATTATTATCGTCTTCTTTTGCTGACCAAAAATTGTAAAATCATCTATACAGTATTGTTGAACACTATCATGGTCTTTAGCTACCATACTAATCAATGATGGAATAAAAAATCCCACATGATCAAATGCAAATTGTTTGCATTGATCTTCGACTAAGTAGTTGCAAAACATGTATTACGTATGCATTAATATATAAGAAACCAGATCACTGGATCTTACACAAGGTATATGGATGTATAAACAAGATCTCACCTTATCCATGTCTCTATCATTGATGTATTCAGCCAAGCATACATAAACAACTCAATAATATCTTGTATAAATAAAGAGCTATCGTATGATTGACTTGCATAATCTGCATCTAAAGAAACAATTATAGGGCAATGTATATTATGTGCTCGTAGCCAACATGCCATTCCCCTACAAGCAGGACCTAACGGGTATGTTATGTCAGTTGGAACCCAACTTGGTAATGCGGGAAGTGGAGGTGGAGGCCTAGGTGCTCCTGGTGTCTTCTTTTTAACCTGTATATATAATTTCAGATCAGTTGACCTCATATATACACATTAACAATCTAAAGTAATGTAAATTTATCTTACAATTTCAGTAGTGTAGACGACATCTTCTTTGGGCCACAATATCACCCCGCCTTCTGCCTCACCAAGTGTATCAATATCTAGGTGGGCATATGGCAATGCAGCTTCTCTCCAATCGGGTAATACACATATCGGGCCCACACGAACGTAGCCCTGTGGCATTGGAGTCCCATGAAACGTTGCCCCAGGAAGGGACTGGTAAGCCTGCGCCTCTGCAACAACATAGTCTTGCATTCTTAAGCGGCATGGCTTCAATTCCTACAAATTTACGTAAAGAATGTTATACATATATACATATCATCTTGAAAACATATCATCTTGAAAAGACTAGCTACAATGTCATAAACAATACTTACAACAGACGTGTTAGGCGATGGGTCTCCAGGATTACTCACAGTCTGTGCATCAGGAGAAGAGTGGGTCGCCATAGGCTGATTGGAAGCCTGAGATGCCTGCCACCGTAGCAATTCTTCCTTGACCTTCTCAGCAACTACATCATTGACCTTCTTAGCAACTATATCCTCAACTCTCTTATTCTCCTATACATGGATAAAAGAAACATTAGCTTCTTATTATTGAATTTCCTTTTGCAGTAACATTCTAAAAAAAGTATAGGTTACCTCTTCTTGTGAAAGTCCCGCTCTGGGTTTGCGGTGGGATGGCCCAAATAATGATTTGATGCCCACACCAGTGCCTGCACCCCTAACACGTCCAGGATGCTCTAGGTTACCCAGAGCAACTGTCAATTCAACCCTTGTGCCCTGAGGGATGAACGTGCCTTGTTTCCTCTACACGTGCAGCTCCCGCTAATCACCATCAACAGAAATTGGTAAGTTAACACCACAAATAATCAATATTCAAATGATTGCTCTAAGAGTTGTATTTTACCATTTTCGCAGCCGCCTCAGCAGTTATGGGCTTCTTTATTTCACCCTTCTTGTTTTGCCTCCCAGCTATCCAGATATCATGGCGAGGCATGGGTGTGGCAGACTCCTGAGTAGCAGCAGACTCCTGAGTAGCCGCAGACTCCTGAGTAGCCGCAGACTCCGCCAGTAGTCTTTGGCGAACGCTTGCATAGCCTTTTGGACCCATAGTGTGGTCATGCACATTCAGTGCACGCCTTGCTTTTTGTGCGTCACTGAGGGCCTAGTTAGTATGCACATTAATGATTTGGTTAGTAGCACTAAATGTTAATCTTGAATAGGTGAATACAATGTATATTAATTAAATTGGGAGTGACGCCTAATACCTTGAATTCTTCAGATTTTCTTGAAGCAACAAAATTGTCCCAATCTTCTTTGTCCAAGAAGTTCCATTGTTCAAGGGCTGACTTCTTCTTCTTATCACCCTCTTTTATGTATTCTCTGTTCAGATTTGTCCTATAATTCCTAAGCATCTTTCCAGCGCGTTGCATCACACTTTTACGATGCAACTTCTCATCCAATGCAAACAGATTCTGTAAAATAGAAATGTTATTAACTAGTATCCAAAATAGAATTGCAAATAATAGAATTTGTAATCTACAAAATAGAATTGCAAATAATAATAACTCACGCATAAATCCTTCCATATCAAGTCTTTTTTCCCCTGAGGAACTTTATGCCAATTATCATGCTTAACACCACAATGGCTCCGAGTGATACACCCAAGATAGTTTACAAAGTTATTGCGGTTCACTCCAATTGCATTTCCTCAACTATCAAACTCCACAACCAATTTGGATCCACTACCACTTAGCACTATTAACTTCTTCAACAGAGTGATGCCCCTTTTCTTGTTAAGTGTTTGGTGCTGCGCATCAAGTTGCTCCAGTGCTTCAGTGGGTACATGTGCATCATCAACCTAAAATTTGACAAATATAAACACACTGAATTAGCCCAATATAGAAATATAGGATATATGACATAACTAGAAGATAATGAATTTTATAGAAATACAGGATATGTTTTTAGAACTTACATTGGTATCCTCTCCATGCTCGTCATGGACAGCATGCTCATCATGGACTTCATGCTCATCATGGACATCATGCTCATCATGGTCAGCCATATGAAAATGTCATTAAAAAGGCAAACATTTAGCATTTGTATTAACTAGAAAAAGACAAACATTTACATCCTAAGTGTATAATGTGATGTCATTCTTATATATAATGAATGTGTACCACCTATCCCATCCTTGAACACCTAATCTCACTAGTAAGTGTATAATGTGTATTGGGTTTTCAAGAAAATTTCGGCAGCATTTCCCCGCTGTTCTCTAAGTACATATATACTTAGAGAACAAACGGGGAAATGCTACTGAAATTTTCTCGAAAACCCAATACACATTATACACTTACATCCTAAGTGAGATTAGGTGTTCAAGAACAGTTCCAAACTGGGGACTATCCAAGATTTACTCCTAATGAGTCAATCTTGGACGGGTTTCTAGGCCAACAAACACATTTGATGTCATTCTTATATATAATAAATGTGTACCACCTATCCCATCCTTGAACACCTAATCTCACTAGTAAGTGTATAATGTGTATTGGGTTTTCAAGAAAATTTCGGCAGCATTTCCCCGCTGTTCTCTAAGTACATATATACTTAGAGAACAAATGGGGAAATGCTACCGAAATTTTCTTGAAAACCCAATACACATTATACACTTACATCCTAAGTGAGATTAGGTGTTCAAGAACAGTCCCAAATCGGGGACTATCCAAGATTTACTCCTAATGAGTAAATCTTGGACGGGTTTCTAGGCCAACAAATACATGTGTTGTCATTCTTATATATAATAAATGTCTATAAACTACAGGAAACATGGTTAATCCTAATCAACAGAGCATTATTAAATAATAAATCAAGAAATCAATAGTTTCAAACAAAAGGTCTAGGAATCTTTACTAGACATTATATGTATCCCTAATCATCATATTTAACATACTACATTATTATGAACATCCAGATCAGATTAAAATCATACTATGTTATAACCATTGGTTTAATAACCCTATTTCCGCATGTACATGTTTATCAACTTTAAAACCCTATAATTCATGAAATCATTCTAATTCAATTTAATATGTTGGGATCACATAATTATATAATGACATCAAAATATATAGAAGAATCATAATTAACATGATTAACAACATACCTTTGTAACAAGAAGAATAATAGAGCTTTAAGTATATTTTATTCACTATCTATGTATTTTTCTGATCAAAACCATATACAATATGTCTATAATCGGAGCTAGCATTTATTTCCTATATTATTTGCAATATTAATGTGTGAATCTGACCTGGAGAGGAGCTGTGGTCAAACCTGGAAGGTAGGGCTAGGGCTAGATGAGTTACGGCCGGTCTAGAGAGGAGCTGTGGTCGAACCAGACGGCGGCGCAGAGTGGGCGACGACGATGGCACGTGGCGGCAGTGCGCGACGATCGATGAGCAGGTGGAGAAGATGGTTGCGACGGCACGACGGCGGTGGAGAAGTAGCTATCTGTCGGCTTGGCGGCGGCGGCGTGGAGGCACTGGCCGCGGTGTGGAGGCACCAGAGGAGAAGGCGACATTCACAAATCAGCATTGGCGGCGGAGAAGGCGGCACGTCGGCGGCGCGGCGGCACTGTCGTGGAGGAAGATGGTGGTGGTTGCGGCGGAGTGGAGGGTCGGGTGACAGCAGAGAAGAAAGGGACGGGGAACAGTTTAGGCAATGAAACAGAAGAAATGGGAAGAGTGGGGTGATCGTGGGATATTAAGTTCACCAATAGCGTCAGTTGTTTCAAAACACCGACGCCTAAACATCTTCAGCGTCGGTTGTTTGAAACAACCGACGTCCAATTGGACAATATTTGCACGAAATTATTTGGCAGGAACCACTTTCGGCGTCGGTTATCAACGGATAACCGATGCTGAAAGTGACACTTTTCGCACAACGTTTCATCACACATAGGCGTCAGTGTCTATTGAAATAACCGACGCTGTATGTGACACTTTTTCTTTTCGCTTGAAAATTGGATTTCGCGGGCGCTTTTAGGCGTCGGTTTGTTATAGTCAACCGACGCTGAATACAAAGTTGTACATGTGTCTGGTTGGTCTTCAAATATAGACGTCGGTTTGCCTAAACAACCGATGCCTAATATTATAGGCGTCAGTTTTCCTTAATAACCGACGCCCAAAAAAGCGACACTGAATGCTATTACTGTAGTAGTGGATACCGACAACTGAAGTCGGTGCTACCGATTCAACATAAGCAAGCCCCGACATGAATCGACAAAACTCAGTGCACTGAGTTTCCAACTCGAGGCTACCGAGTTGACGTCAGAGAGGTAGCTCGAAAATTATAAAACTCGGTGCTATCGAGTCGAATTGATAGTACCGATAGGATCGGGATCGCACGACCAAACCTAAGTGACTTGGTACAACTGACTCACCTAGTTGGTACTTCCGAGTCTTCCCGATCAGGCCATCTACAGATCTATCTCTAATCCAATGGTGGACGTTAATTCATACCCCATGTTCCTTTTACGACTTAGGGGGATGACTGCCAGAAAGAGGGAAGTGGTTGTTTTCATTACACGATGATCGGAAGGAGAGAAAAGAAGAAATGAGGACCAAAAGCTTTGACTGTGGAGATTTGGGCACCTTTGGAGGATGATTCTATAGTCAAAAGATAGTAGAACAATCACATGACAGAGGGGATCTTTCATACAGACAGAGATTTAGGGGTTTCCTTAGTTTCTTCATGTTTCCCATATTTTTCTTCTTTCCTCTCATGTATTCGTCGATGAAAACCATGCAAGGCTAATAACATTTATTCCTTAAGATCCAGGAGTATCCTGGATATACACTGTGATTAATTTCCATGGATTAATATCATTTTAATCTCTTTTTACTGGATAAAAATCTATGAAAGCTTTATGTTCTACTTGTGCTTGATCACCATGAGTGGATTGATAGATGCTTAGTCATCTCGGGAGAGAGGTTGAGGGTCGGATAACATAGATTTACCCATCTATAATGCCCTTTGGGAAAGGTGGAGTGTAAATGGGAGGAGAAACCCAGAGAATAATTGTAAAGCATCTAACTAATCAACCAATAATTACGAAAGTAGGATTGGAATTAGTTTAGGTAGTGAATTACACTACGGGAGTAGGTAATTCTAGCTACATGCTCCTTATCTAGGGATTGATATAATAGATTTTAATGTGTGTAAGACTGATTATTAGTGTTGTCCGTGGTGAAACCACTGTCCTTAGGAATTCACCCCATCTCTGATTAATTCCACCTTTTATTCATTTTATTTCTTCTTATGTTCTTTCGTTCAACCCAACTCAACCATTTACAACTGGCTTAGCTGATTTAACTGCAGTTAGTAGTAGTCTACTGGAGAAATGCTTCCCCGTGTTTGAATCGGGCCTCACAAGGCCTTATTGCTTTGATATATTCGCTTGCATACTACGCACAATAAACTCATGTTAGTCCACAAGTTCTAACTACAAATAAGTTGATATTTCTTGTTGAAAAAACTAATCCATCTAAAAGTATCTCTTCCAATCCATGGAGAACTAGGATCTCCTATCCTGATTCTCCTTTTGATGGGTTATACTATATTACATTAGTTGTTAGGCATGCCCAACTCAATTATGACTAATATTGATTTTTGTTACACAGTAATTATGACAATTTACAATTTAGTGTTCCAAACATGTGACCTTGGTACTCTTGTTTGACAGAGAAAAAACTAGTTCCACATCATAGTTTTAAAAATCATGATTGGTTGTGGGTATATATAACTAAATAGGATTCAAGTTCCTCTGGGTTATAGTTTTAAATTTACAATATGAGTCAATTCTTGGTTTGTATAAATTCCATTCTCTGTGTCATGATTTAATTTGAGTAGACAAAATCAAATTAGGTGGAATTATAATTCTAATGCATCTAGATTCTAGCTCTATTTTTTGACTAATCTATATTTATTATGAATTGATGGGATGTTAGAAATACATGTCTACATCAAGTTTGGTTCTAAATTTAATAATCTAGGTCGATATGAGTTGGCAAATGTGGATCAAAATCAGGGTCCAAGTCGGTACCGAATTTGAGTGGCTAAAAACCCGACCAAGTTTCTAACAAAGGTGCAACTGGGGATCTGGATTTCAGATAGTCTTACATTTGTTGTTATAGTAATCTTGGTATCCATCAGTTGGGATCTGATCTATAAGCCACTAATTATCATTACATAAATACACAAATAATATATAGCTAGTAATATTTTACTTGTAAAATATTATGTTGTATTTTATAGCATAATTCTTTTTCTATTAGTTACAACTTATGTATTCTTCTGAATAAGAACAACCAAGTTATAGAGATGTGAGGGGTAATTTGTAATATAGGATAACAAATATGGGGGTAGGAGGTATCTGTGATAAGTGAGGTGGGGTTACAAGGAATATTTACAAAACTTGAGGGGGCTATTGGAAAAAATGATTTCCTTTTATCTGTTCTAGCTGACCGAGGCATGATCAAAATTCATTTTTGAGAGAGGAGTGGGTCTTGATCTTATGAATGTTCTATTATTGGTGACACACACATAAATATACATGTAGAGAGATGCTACTTTTTAATCTGAGTCACAACATGTATCTCATTCAGATAACTTCTTAATCTCATTTGAAATATTTTGATCATATGATCATTTGATTGTTGTATTTTCTTATTGAATTTGTGTTGTGCATAAGCTAAATCTAAATTCTTAAAACCTAATGAACCCTTAATATTATTTTCTTACTATTTTACTTATACAAATATTTTTTGAATATTACATTTATTGTTTATAATGCCTAATGACATGTTGCAAAACTATAAGGATTGAGTTGATAATGCTCTAACATGACCTTATCCAGTTGAAATCAATTTTTTTAGGTGAGTTTACTCAAATAGGATAAATATAATTAATGAACTTATATTGAAGGATCTATGTCACAACTTCAGTGGATCTAAATCAAAGATGGGAAGAAGTCTTCCTCTTTAGTAATGTTCCCTATGAACTAGTACACACTATTAAACAAGTATTTCCTGCCGATGAGATTTGATTGGAAGATATTTGGGCTTAAATGCCAATTGAAATGGAAAATTCTCAACTATGTTGGGTATTGGTAGGATGAAGATATGTCCTAAGAAGGTTGTGTGGAGGTGTAGGTTCAAGAAAATAAAAAAACTATTATTTGTACGATAGCGCACAAGGCAATAATGTCTAATGCAAGAAGCAATCAATGCCATTTAAAATAGGAAAGTGGTTGCACCAGATGAAGATGAGAAGATTATATTACATTACATATTGTACGCAAATATAAAGAGGAAGTAGAGGTGTGAAGGAAAATAAGAATTGAAAACTCAATCATGGGGTTTGTCAATCTTTATCTAATTGTGTAGCTACGAGTAAATTTGGAGAAAATTGTGGAACATAAGAACATATTCATGATTACATGTTGGCACATTTGGTTGAGTAGAAACAAACTAGTGTTTGAGCTAAAGCAATGAACATAACCTCAATAGGGAATATAGAAATGTATCTATATATAACATATAAAAAAATCTTGGATAATATGTAGGAAAGGGATAAGAAACTAAAAGGAACCTATAAATTGGTGTGGATGCTTTTGTGCACAGGAATAGTGATGTGAGCAAAGTAGTTGTTGTAGATGATGAGAGTGTATGGATACATGGATGGGACAAAAAACTCAAGCTATCCTTGGTGATGAAAGATGAAGTAGCAACGATCTCATTGACACTCAATGAAGAGTGGAATCAGGGTTGGAAAATATATTCATTTTTCATATTATACTAATGCAATCAAGTGTATGGAAATATGGTGGCAGAGATGGTAGAAAAAATATCTTGCCATATTCCCCACAAAATAGTGGATCACGTCAACAACTATGAATGAGAAGGAAGATTCAAAGTATACACCTGGTCTTGGAGCAACTCCAATGATAATCCATGCAACATTGTGCTTCTTTCCTAAGTAGCACACATACAACAATGGGCGACGACCTCCTAGTGTAACACCAAAGATAGTGGTTGATAATGTCCTCCTAGTGTGATGGCAATAACCTCCACTCCTCTACATAGTCCACACGGACTACCGAGAACTCTTTATCGTTATTCTAAAAATGGCAGAAGGAGTTCTCTTTGTGTTTTCAATGTTTTAGTGTCAACTTTCTCCCCTTTGTCTATCTCCCTTTTACGAATAAGATGCCTCTGGTTGTCATGTTACCACAATGTTGAGAAGAGGAGTATATGTTATGAGATGCTTATCCACCCTACCTATAATATACTCAATTTTGGATTATATAAATACATTGACATTTCAATTACTCAATGGTGTTATTGGTGGAATAATATTAACTTTGATCGCCTTTTGGGGCGTGGGTTCTTGTAGCACAAGTGAAGCAAATAGAAAGATTTTATACATGAATAAATAATAATGACTTTTGTTATGATAAATGAAATAATTCTCTAGGTTCCAAAAGAAAATAAAATACATAGTGTTTTGGGATAACTAATGGAATAATTATCTTGCCAAGAGGGCAACACCATGTTTAAAGCATCAAACATTAATATTTTTCTATGATTTTTTGTATACTTGGAAACAATAGAAAAAGGGATGAGAATTCTAGAAACTTAAAGAAAAGGACATTTCATGAGTTAATTGTTTTTTTAGTTATTCCAACCACTAAATATAATTGGAAAATTCATCATGATTTTCCTTGAAGTGAGGATATTTGATTTGAAGAAATATATCAAAGAGAGAAATAAAAGGAAATATCTAGATCCCAAATAATAAGTTCCATGTTTTGATGTGCCTTCCTTTATGGCTTTTAGGTTTGCAAAGTCCAAGAAATAATAATGAAAAGTAGTGAATATGTCCTTTTGTGATTTATCTTAACGAAAAGGATCCTCACTTATGGAAATAAGGAGGGTGGGTGTCGATGGTTATCATAGTTTCCTTCCTTTGTTAATTAATTATGACCCTCAATTTTATCACCCACGTGTGTGAGGGAAAGGAAACCAGATCCATTCACAAGATCACCCCCTCTCCTACTCCCCTTCTCACAATGAGGAAACCACTAGGGTTTTGCTAGAAACTATATATATATATATATATATATATATATATATATATATATATATATATATATATATATATATATATATATATATCAGTGTGTGTGTGTGTGGCAGTGGCCATGGGACCTAGAAGAACATGAGTACTATCATGGAGAACCCTGCATGCCCTCCCACCACTCTCTTGGTTGACTTGTAGTCTACGTCTTAGAATAGACATGGAAGAACACTTCCTCTCCGACCGGCATGTACGCCACCACGACCAGTATTTGATGTAGGTCCCTGTATGAAGTCGGCCTTCATGGACGGACTAGGATTGGGATATTTCCATCCTTCCCTTCCTGTAACAGTGGTGCCCCAACAATGTGTCGTTCTCCTGATTAGGAGAGAACAAAGTAAGAGGAGGAGAGGGAGAGTGCTACTGCACTAAAGAAGGATGGAAGTCAGGTCACTATTCATAATCGAGAATGGTCAATGTAAGGTGTAGAACCTTCAGCCCCAGCGGAAGTCCACAGAAGTGAGCTGCACAGACGACAAATCACTATTAAGGAGATCAACAATGGATGGATGAGCCTAAGTGATGGCCGAAAGGGTGAACATAGGTCATGATGCTCTCTATAGTGCAACAATGTAGAACTTATGGTTGCCTGCGCAGAAGCACCTACAACGTATACACATGATTATGAGTGTGTCAGAGCCATCAGCAGTGGTAGCATCGTCACTTGGTAGGGTCATCCGAATAGGGAAGCAAGGGTGGTGTAGTTCGAGGAGCCAGAGGCGGTGTTTGCTGGTAGAGATGGCATCGACAGGAGCAACCCTAGAAGTTGTGTACCCCCATTACCTGGGGGTTTGGCAGATGAGGGGTCATGTCACCTACAACCACCGACAACGACGCCTACGTTTCATGTGAGAGAGAAAGACCCACCTATGGGAAAGAGTGAGAAGTGAGGCCAGAGTGGATGATCTTGAACCGGCCGGTTCAAGGCCAGACCGGCCGCAAATCTGCCCCAAACTACCAGCTATCACTAGCAATTTAATGAATGGGTAAGTGATGATGTGTCATCTATTGATTGGACAAATAATGATTTACTTGCAAAAATCATAGATCTCAATAGGAGCATCAAAATATAGTCAAATTATATATCGAAATGATCCACAGAATGAGAGGAGTGTAAATAAAATATAATTGAGATCTAATTAGGTTTCTTGTTCCAAAAGTAGTGCTATACATTATAAAGTGGTGATTAATGTATAAATATCATAGTTTTGATGATCAAGATGCTTAAAACAATAAATTTAGTTATTTTGAGATGTGATATGATATTGTTCAATAATATGATGACCATGTTAATAAAAACAATTAGGGTCAAATGATGATATGTCTTGATATGTAGAGATCTTAAAACCACATGATGCAATTTATTGGAATCATAATGTGATAATCAACCTATAATGATGATTAGGGTTTTACCTAAGGCTCAAATAGGGTGTATAACCCTTAAGAATGATGATTTATGGGATTAGGGTTTGATACCCTTATTCCTAACGTAAACCTGATATAACCCTAAACCACAGTCTAAGACCTAGGTTAGGTCCTTTTAGTATGTTATGATTGTATGGTGACACTTTAGGGCTGTATACATTTATAAATCATCTTGATTTATTAGATGTTTGCTTGCTTGCTGACTATATTTGATGATTGGGTTTCATGAAGTACACCTAAAATATTCTACATGGCAAATGTACATGGTTATGATTATGGCTATCTAGAATATAGTTTGTCGAGGCTTTTCAAATGATTACCGAGAACTGATTTGATAAATAAACTATTGGATGTTTATTTAATTCATGTTCAAATATAATGCCAATATGAGTATCACAGAAGTAGATGATAATATTCTAAACCCTAGGCTTATATAATGTCCTACTATTTGAGGCCTTAGATACAAAGATCTGAAAAGGAATGATTGGGCTACCCATATCACCAAGGTGCACCTCCTTTTCCAAAGCCCATCACAAAAGAACTCCATAGATAAGCATCCTCAGCTTGGATTAGTACTAAGATGGGTGAACAGTCGGGAAGTTGACCCCGGCTTGCACGTGGGTGAGGACGAAGGATGCTGTTAAGGCAAATGGTGGTTTGTGGGGCCAGTTATCATTCCTAAAACTCTACTAAATCCTAGGGTAGTGGGCCCGAGTGTTACAAATGGTATCATAGACAAAACCCCTCTAGTAGGTGGGACCCACATGGGCATGTGGCATGTCAATCTTTGAGTCGTGCGGTTGAGGCATGTTAGAAAGTGATATCTATGGTGATGGACCCATTCTTGCGCTTGTAACCGTGATTGGGAGTTGGGTGTACATGACCATGTTAGGTTTGCATAGAAATGGGGAACTGTTATGAGGCCATATAGTTGAACTTTGATGAGGATGTCAAGAGTCCAAGTGGGTAAGACTATAACATCCTAGGATTTTAGGCCTCGGATACAATGATCTTAAAAGGAATGATTCGACTACCCATATCATCAAGATGCACCTCCTTTTCTGGGATCCCATCACAAAAGAACTTCATAGTTAAGCGTGCTCAGCTTGGAGTAGTACTAGGATGGGTGACCAGTCGGGAAGCTGACCTGGGCTTGTGATTGAGTGAGGATGAAGTGCAAAGTTAAGGGTAATGGTTATTTGTGGGGCCAGTCTCATTCCTAAAACTCTACTAGATCCTAGGGCAGTGGGCCCGGGTGTTACAGTTGACGTGTATCAAGGGGTGATGCGTACGAGCCCTGGATGGGATAATGATCACACCCAAGGTAATATGTCCAGTAAGGGTTAGGATATGTAAAGAATATTCCAGTTCTTATTTGCAACATTTGATGTTTATTATGTGATCATGTTAGTTGCACACATTGTGGTTGCATCCCACGTACATAGTAATGTAATATGTTGACCATGTTTTATTTGTCGGTGTTTTAGACATATGTTTTGCATGACAAAAGGTATGAAGAATATGATGAAAGATATAAAAAGTATTTAAGCTATACCAAGGAGGTGTAAATAAATGATACTTCTTCTCAATATGTATTAGTTCCATGAGGTATATCATTTTACAACTTGTAAATGATATTTGAAATTTAATTGAAATTGTTTTCTATTATTTGTTATTTGAATAATCTAGATCCTTCAGAATATAAGTAATGACTCTCAACTTAAAGGTATTTCCTTAATTGGGGGATGCAGAAAGTGAGGTTGTTACACTGCCTTTATATAGGAGTGTATGGATTAGGGTTTCCACAAACTTGAGGTCACGATGGGACAAATGTCTTTAATTTTCAATTGTTGCAAACTACCATTCGGTCGACTAGACACTCTAGTTGGTTGATTTGCTATTTTTCCTATTCACAAAGGTACTAGCTTTTAATGAAAAGATTATTACATGTCATGATGTCAACATCAATTCCTTGGTCGATTGGACTTTTCAGTCAGTTGACTGACATTCCTAGTTGGTCGACTGGACACTCCATTCAGCCAACTATCAACCAGTGTTATAAAAGTTGATTATCCAAACACTTTAGTAACCAAGTTAAACCTTATCTAGGAGTAAACTCCTATTCCAGGTGCATCCCACATGTGTGACCCTGTAGGTCCCAAATTACATCGATAGTGAATGTCCATAACTAGATTATTACATCACAAGCAATGAGTGATATTAGCAATACAATATTGCTACCAAAGTAATTGGAAATTTAGAGAACAACTTCAACCTACATCTGTGATTAGTGTTATCATGATCATATAGTTCCTTTGTCACTTATATCTAGATTAAACATGAGGCATGGAATCTTTATCCTCTTAACATTCAATCCATGTTCCTTGAACTAGAGCAGACTGTTTGAGATGCATGTGAGATAACATATCACATATTGATTCACTTGAGTATGGATATATGTTTCTTAGTCACTTATCAATTGATCGGGATATCAACTCCAATAGGAGGGCCAAATCCCATCTGCATCACTCAAAGTTAATCCCCATGTGTCACAACATATTTGAGCACCACCTTTATAGTAACACTTATTCAAGTCATGTTGAATGGTATCAAAGTACATTTAATGACATGTGATGAGTATACTAACTCACTAGTATATATCTAACATTTAATGTCACTTTTGGTGACGTCAATTCCTTAAAAAAACCGACACCAATCTTCCAACAACGTCGATTCCTGATGCCAACCTTCACCATATGTGAGGTCCTGCCAATTTAGAAAAGACATGGGTACTGTTTTAACTTTAACATCAATTTCTACTCACATAAATTGATGTCTGAAATTGCTTGCAAAATACAAATTTTTAGGGAAAAATTTGCCTCCAAAACATTCAGTCAGGCCATTTTTAAACAAGAGATGACAAAATGTTCGCACCATGTCCCCAACAGAAAAAATTATTCCCCCATTAGTCATTAATTCTACCAAAAAAGTGATG